>VDFB02089431.1:61131-147118 GCA_007258455.2 Sequoia sempervirens
ATTGGTTATCCAATGGTGTTCTTCCTAGGTCCCGGCTCCCCTCTCGGGATATCCTGGTAACCTCTCACGAACCCGGCGCCATATGCCCACCAGAGCGGAATCGATTATCTTTTGAGAAGACAAGATAACGATCTTGCCATTCCAGGCCTTCCCGACTCATCTCAAGTCTCGTACAAGCCCTTGAGCCAATGAGCGAGGCTAAATTATCTTATTAATGTTCAAAGCTACTCTCTCCCTAGTAAGTTATTTTAATTTTCACTTAATTAACTAACTCTCAAACGAGTTATCCTGGGACCACTTTGGGCGCGGCGCTCGTTTGAAAGCCACTCCCCTATCGACAACACAAAACTCAACCACATGCCAAGGGTAGACAATGCACTAACACTTACCACAAATAATCCAACACCTCAACAGGTAACACATCCCTACGGATGTACAAAACTGAAACCAAAACGTGCACTACCCAAGGCTAACACAAGGTTGACTACATAAAGAAACCCACATAACAACTGAAACTCGACTCAACCATGAATCACAAGGTCACACAACCCGTTCAAAGAACGAGGTAACCACTTGAGTTTAACTCACACATACTCCAAGATAGCCAAAGCAAAACATAAGAGACACAACATCATCTCAAGAAAACACTGCTGGAAGACTTACATGATCAACAAGAGACGACTTAAAGCCAACAATCATATAAACTCACGTAAACCACCCATACAATAAATGAACCCATAACAGGAAGATTCACAAAACATTCACTCTCCTTCCACAACATCGAAGGCTAGCAATTAACATTGAAAACATTTCAGACACATAGGTAATCTAATGTTCAGATTTCTTAAATCCATTCAAACACAGATTTCATGACTTGCATTCATCCAATCGATTGATCCCATTTATTTTCACGACATTGAAATGTTTGAAGAATAGATCATTTACTCTAAATTTCATAACCACATTCATACTCAAAACATGTTAATGCCGCTATCTGGTTAAAATTCAAATCAACCATTCTCCCTAGGTTTCATGATCACATACCATAGATAGATCACTTGATTAATAAATCATTTAGGTTAATTGATAAGTTCGTCTTTTACTTTCAGTTCCACAATTATATTATATAATCAAGCATCTAGAAAAATAAACAAAATATACCATTTAAATAATAGCTTGAAATCACTTCTTTGAAATTTACGACAATATGTTGAAATATCAATTTTCGCAATCATAAAAAAATCACATGATGGTTTAAAAGTTTCAGTTTAACATTTATCATTATTTAGATATATCAAATAAAGTGATATTTTATTTGCAACTGAATCATTTAAATAACTTTAAATATAACTCCCATTGAATAAACGATAACAAATAACATACACATAGATTTTCCAATTAATTTATATTTGAGAAACCTCATGATTCACCTAACATACATTTTGAACTTATTAAAATTCCTTTAATTAAAATATAACAAATAACTTACATTTTTTTTTTCAATTAAACCTTTCTATAAATCTTATGATTTAACAAATAGAATAAAATATATTTTAACCTACAAAAAATTTCATTTAATTTAATATATATTAAATATATTATATTTTATATAATATATAATATTAAATATTATAAATATTATATAAAATAATAATATAAAATAATATTTATAAATTTAAAATAAAATAAAAGAACTTTTCGAATTAAGAAATTGTATGGGAAACAGGGCACAACCCGCCCCCCGCCGGGCGGCGACGGCTGTGTGGGAACACACAACCCGCCCCCCTACGGGCGGCGGTGGCTGTGTGTTCACACAGCCGACGCCTCCCCTGCGGGCGGCGATGGCCGCAGCGGCGGCGGTGGTGGGGGTTGACCTCCCCAACCACCCCAAAAAAAAACAATTTTTAAATAAATTTATTTCCTACGTTTTCAACCGAAATTTACCAGAAATTTTCTGGGTTAACCTATATTTTAAATTTTTTCAAAAACAAACAAATATATTGCAAATATATTTGTGGGTATTTCATATGTTAAGACATATGGTTGTAAGCACAATTATACATACCCAAAATTTGATTCATACTCAAATTATGAAAATGATCTATCTAAATCCATTTCAAAAAAAAATAGAATTTTGTTTCAAACAACAAGATGGGTTTTCAAGACTAGATCTCACATTGAGTTTTATTGTATTTTCTTTCAATTTCTAAATCCATTTACAATTTTTTTGTAAATTGAAAAGCTTTTCCATGCATTTTTGTTGAATCTAAAACTATGTTTTAACCATTCAAATGAGCAAGAAGAGGAAGGGGAAAGAAAGGTAGAACCTTATGTTTTCTCCAAAAATTGTAAGCTTCCCCCATGGAGATTTTTCCAAGCACTCCTTCAAGCCTCTCCACCCAAAACTCCAACCAAGAATCCATGGAGGTTGAAAAGAAAACCCTAAAATAAAAATATACCTTTTTCCAAACTTCCCTAATTCAAATTCAAATTCTACTTCTAATTCAAATTCAAATTCTAACTCAATACAAATTAAATTGAACTCAAATTCAAATCAACATTTAATTCAAATTCCAATTTCAATTTCAAACACAAATATCTTTTACCAAAAAAGTCAACTAATTCAGAAAATATCCTTTTTACCCCAAAGTCTTGCATAAGAAATATTTGAATTTTTTTAATAACTTTAACCCATTTTCTATTTCCAATTTGAATTCAAAATTATTTTAGCACTTTACATTCAACAAAATAATTAAATCTTTTACACTTTTAATTCATATGGATAATTTAATTAATTCACACAATTAATTCAAATTATCAATAAAATAAGTCTAATTCGAAATTAGATTATTTTATTAATTCAATTAAATTAATTAACTAATCACTAATTTTTCAACATCTCCAAAAGACAAAACATTCATTATTTATAATTTCCAAAAGCTATTTAATCACTTTTAGCTTGCAACTAAACACATTTAGTCATTAATTAGACTACGCAAGTCATTAAATAAACTTTAACTTGAAATTAAATAAACACTCAAAGGGAACTGACCAAGATAAAACAACTGACCCCAATGACGACCCAACAACATGCTATGACTAGGGTGATGACCTGGTTCGGAAACCCTAGCTACTATCTCCCAATTAATTTTCGTTGGTCAATGGACACGCTCAGACCTGGAAACCAGGTGGAGTCGATGTCATGTACCTGCCAACCTGCAACAAAGAGCATGTCGAACGTGCATATATACATAATATGATCAGACACACCGTGAAGAGGAAATCTTAGAATCGTAGGGCACTCGCAAGCGAGTGATACAACCCCGTCCCCTTCACCAATACAATATCACAATTGACAAAGCTAACATTATTAACATAATCAAAGCATACAGCATCATTAATTCACATGTTAACATGATCGAAGCATAATGTAGGAAAACATTTCCTGATTATCAGAGTACAAAAAAAAGAGGGGTGTTACACCATGATTACAATTGACCAAATTTCTATCTCTAAAAATAGCGCGCTCACCAGGGGAAAATAATTTCATGTTTATTAATTACATGGCATGAGCTTAATGCATAGAGACTTCATGAAATATTTTGCACTCTTGGCACCCTACTCCTTAATCACAACAATTGTTTCATAAAGCCTCTATGCATCAAGCTCATTCCTCCCGTCATGAAGCTCAAAATAAAAATATCATTTTCTATTGAATTACTTCATAGTGCAATGGAAGACTCAGTCAGACCATTTTTTATCAAAAACAAATAAACAAACCTCACAAAGAGAAGAGTGCAATAATGCAATACAAAAATTTTGGATTTTTAAAATAAATGAATAAATCTATTGAAAAATAAATATATGGCATTAAAAGCCAAAACACAAAGTAAGAATTTGTGTACACATGTATCTGTGTAAGAACAGATATATGGTGTTTATTGTTTTAGTTATCTTTAGATGCATCTTTGTCGTTACACCCATCAACGTAGGAGAAATTGTAGATTAACATAGTAGTGATTGCATATATATGTATGTGCACAGGGTTAGTGTGAAAGCATAAACATATTGGAGATAAAATTAGTTTTGTGGCTGTTAAGTATTATTCTTTCCAATATCTCTTTTATTTGTTCAATTTATTTGTCTGAAGTTTCCACCGAGACTTTTTCCAGCCCAACCGTGAATAGGATTTTTCGTGCAATAGCTCCTTTACAATTTCTCTATTTGTCTATTGTTGTTGCATTGTGAAATGAGCCACAACGGTCTTGGTCTATATATATGCATATATATTTCTGCCTTAGGTGTTGGTCACATTTCTTTTGTCAAGCCCAATGCAAATGAAGAACCTAGTTCTAGCGAAGAAATTGTTGTTACACCTTGTTTAGATACTAATAGAGTTTTAGTTTGGAGCATATTCAAGCATTCCTGAAGTTCTATCAGTATGTCAACAAGGTGTAATAGCAATTTTTTCACTTGCACTAGGGTCTTCATTTGAACTGCATTCTTCACTTTGAATTTTGTTTGTAACAAATTTGACATACATACATGTCCACGTATAATTTTTTTTGGGGAAATATTCCAAATCATAGAAAAACACTTAAGAATCACAGGAAAATGACACATGATCAGGAACCCCAAAATTTCACAATTTAAAAATTGAAAACAATTCTTTTTACAAGAACAATAGAATAATTTGTTACAAGGAGCTACAAAGAGATGAGGGAAAAAGAGTATCATGAAACATATTCATACAAGACAAGAAATCATACAGTAGACTATATATTTATGAAATCAATATAGAGGAACAACAAAATAGTAAAATGCTCAAAAGAAAATTCTATAGATCAACATTATACATATACATATGCATACACATACACATACATGTATACATATGTACATATACATGTATACATATACATATACATGTATACATATACATATGCATACACATACACATGCATATACATATACATATACATATGTACACATATACATACACATACATATACATACATATATGTATACATACACATATACATATACATATACATCTACATACACATATAGTTTTTTCCCTACCAATGAACTACATAACTCATGATTACAATTGACCAAATTTCTATCTCCAAAAATAGCACACTCACCAGGGGAAAATACTTTCATGTTTATCAATTACATGGCATGAGCTTGATGCATAGAGGCTTCATGAAACATTTCGCACTCTTGACACCCTACTCCTTAATCACAACAATTGTTTCATAAAGCCTCTATGCATCAAGCTATTCCTCCCCATGAAGCTCGGAATAAAAATATCAATTTTTAATGAATTACTTCATTGTGCAATTGAAGACTCAGTCAAACCATTTTTATCAAAAACAAATAGAAAAACCTCTCGAAGAGAAGAGTGTAATAATGCAATACACATTTTTTGATTCTTAGAATAAATTTATAAATCTATTGAAGAACAAATATATGGCATTAAAATCCAAAACACAAAGTAAGAATTTTTGTACACATGTATCTATGTAAGAACAAATATATGGCGTTTATTGTTTTTGTTATCTCTAGATGCATCTTTGTCGTTACACCCATTAACATAGGAGAAATTTCAGATTAACATAGGAGTGATTGCATATATATGTATATGCATAGGGTTAGTGTGAAAGCATAAACATATTGGAGATAAAATTAGTTTTGTGGATGTTGAGTATTATTCTTTCCAATATCTCTTTTATCTGTTCAATTTTTTTTTTTGAAGTTTCTTCCAGGATTTTTTCCAACCCAACCGTGAATAGGATTTGTCGTGCAATAGCTCCTTTACAATTTCTCTATTTGTCTATTGTTGTTGCATTGTGAAAGGAGCCACAACGGTCTTGGTCTATATATATGCATATATATTTTTGCCTCAGGTGTTGGCCACATTTCTTTTGTCAAGCCCAATGCAAATGATGAACCTAGTCTAGCGAAGAAAAAATTTTTACACCTTGTTTAGGTACTAATAGAGTTTCAGTTTGGAGCATATTCAAGTGTGCCTGAAGTTCTATCAGTATGTCAATAAGGTGTAACAACAATTTCTTCTCTTGCATTGGGGTCTTCATTTGAACTGCATTCTTCACTTTGAATGTTGTTTGTAACTAATTTGATATACATACATTTCCACATATAAACTTGAACCGTAGATTTTTGGCACTCTAGGACTTTCTAGCTCTTCTAGGGTTTTTCACCTAAAAGAAGAAAGAAGGGGCCAAAGAATCTAATTAGTTCACTCAAATTAGGAAACATGTGATGAAGTTAAGACTAAATGCAATGATGTAGATGCAACTAAATGATAAAATTGATTGATTAAGTATGCAAAATCTAAGAAATGTGACTTGTTTGAAAACACAAATTGTGTAATGCAACAATGAACTAGAGACAAATGCAAAGCTAAATAGAAATGAATGAAACTTAAAGTGTTCACCTGAAGGCTTGAAGGAGACAGGAAATTGATTTTGAAACACTGCTAATACTGATTTTAGGCTTAGAGGGACTCATTCGCCGTTATGGGCGAATTAGTCCTAGTTCTGGTAAACTAAGTCGAAACTTGTTTCTGTCAAAAGGGTGTCAAAAAATGCAGAAAAGACAAAAATGACTTGGAAATGGGACTCATTTTCCACCCATGGCGAATGAGTCCACTTTTGAATTTCTAGATTTTCAAAGGCAAATTCTGAAGCTTCTGATCTGCACTTTGACTTCCTATAGGTGTCCGCTTCCGAAACTTTGATTTACGGGTCTGAAAATGAGTTTTTGTTGATATTTTGACTTGTTGAATGAGGAGAAGACTTGAACAAATTTGTAACTTGATCTTCAATTATTTCCAAGCTTCCAAGGTTCCTAAATCTACAAACACACAAGAAGAGAAGAAGAAATGTTGAATGTTAGGGCATGGGGGTTTGCCTTAGTCAAACCCTATTTAGGTAATTAAACCAAAATGATGAAATAATAGAAGGAAACATGAAATAATGGAATATATTACCTTTCCATGATGTTGATCTTGGATTTTTACAGCAATGGAGGAAGACTCGGCCCTTGAATGTTCTTAGGAGCTTTCATGATGTCTTGCAATGATAAAACCCTAAGTTGCTTGACTTGAGATGGACGATTGGTGGATGAATGAATAATAAGAGATAAGATATTATGAATTAGGGCTTAGGAGGCTGTATTTATAGGCAATTCACCTATTTCACCCGTTAATACCTCATCTTGTACGCCGACATGAAGCAATATTAAACTCAAATTTCACTTTTCTCCTATAGGGGCTCAAAGGTCAAAATTGAGCCAAATGGGACTCATTTTCCACACATGGTGAATGGGTCCCACATGTGCCAATTTGACAGCTCAAATGCCAAGAGATAAGGAAATAAGGTCTAAAATGCAACCTTGTCAGGTATGTGATCAATTTAAGCCTCAGGATGCACAATATGGGTTGATAGGGGCCTATTAATGATGATGTAAAGGTCAAATAGGGCTTGGGACAAAATCTAATGTGAAAGTGTGATTAAATACACTTTACAACACAAAAATGAGGTCCACATAGCCTAGGAAGGCACAAGAATCAATGTGAATGTGTAAGACACATTACAACACTAGTTTAACATTAAGTTTAAGTTATAAGCCTTCTAGATTGATGTGATAATGTTATTAAATACATTTTATAATGTTGAATTAAGGACAAATAGGTTCATTAAGTCTAGAAAAGAGTGAAAGTCCTTTACACACTTTTACAACACCTTCACAAGATGTCAACAAACACATGTTATTCAATTTGCAAGGGTCCAAGACCTAGTGTGGATGCATAAAATACCTCACAAAACCTTAATCAAGGCCTCATTAAGTCAATTATTCCCATGTCAAGCAAAGGGTCCTTTTTTCTATGACACAAATTTTTTTTGGGGAAATATTCCAAATAACAGAAAAAAACACTTAAGAATCACAGGAAAGTGACACATGATCAAGAGCCCCAAAATTTCACAATTTAAAAAATTGAAAAAAATCCTTTTTACAAGAACAATAGAATAATTTGTTACAAGGAGCTGCAAAGAGATGAGGGAAAAAGAGTATCATGAAACATATTCATACAAGACAAGCAATCATACAGTAGACTATATATTTATGAAAGCAATATAGAGGAACAACAAATAGTAAAATGCTCAAAAGAGAATCTTATAGATTAACATTATACATATACATGTATATGCATACATATACACATACATATGCATATACATATTCATACACATACACATACATATATATATATACATATACATATACACATATACATACACATACATATACAAACATATATGTATACATACATACACATATACATATACATATACATATACATACACATATAGTTTTCGCCCTACCAATGAACTACATAACCCATGATTACAATTGACCAAATTTCTATCTCCAAAAACAACACATTCACTAGGGAAAACTAATTTCATGTTTATCAATTACATAACCACTGAATTCATGTTTATCAATTGACCAATGAACTACATAACCCATGATTACAATTGACCAAATTTCTATCTCCAAAAACAACACGCTCACCAGGGAAAAATACTTTCATGTTTGTCAATTACATGGCATGAGCTTGATGTACAGAGGCTTCATGAAACATTTCACACTCTTGACACCCTACTCCTTAATCACAACAATTGTTTCATAAAGCCTCTTTGCATCAAGCTCATTCCTCCTGTCATGAAGCTCAAAATAAAAATATCATTTTTTAATGAATTACTTCATAGTGCAATTGAAGACTCAGTCAGACCATTTTTTACCAAAAACAAATAAACAAACCTCACAAAGAGAAGAGTGTAATAATGCAATTGATACATATTTTTTGGATTCTTAGAATAAATGAATAAATCTATTGAAGAACAAATATATGGCATTAAAAGCCAAAACACAAAGTAATAATTTGTGTACACATGTATCTATGTAAGAACAAATATATGGCTTTTATTATTTTAGGTATCTTTGTGCATCTTTGTCATTACACCCATTAACATAGGAGCAATTGCATATTAAGATAGGAGTGATTGCATATATATTATATACATAGGGTTAGTGTGAAAGCATAAACATATTGGAGATAAAATTAGTTTGGTGGCTATTAAGTATTATTCTTTCCAATATCTCTTTTATCTGTTCAATTTATTTGTTTGAATTTTCTGCTAGGATTTTTGCTAGCCCAACCATGAATAGGATTTGTCATGCAATAGCTCCTTTAAAATTTCTCTATTTGTCTATTGCTATTGCATTGTGAAAGGAGCCATGGCAGTCTTGGTCTATATATATGGAAAGATTCCAAATCATAGCAAAACGCTTAAGAATCACGAGAAAATGACACATGATCGAGAACCCCAAAATTTCATAATCTAAAAAATTGAAAACAATCCTTTTTACAAGAACAATAGAATAATTTGTTACAAGGAGCTGCAAAGAGATGAGGGAAAAAGAGTATCATGAACATATTCATACAAAGACAAGCAATCTATGTAATAGTTGCCTTGTCAAATCTAAATTCAAGTTGCAAGTTATGTGGCACTTAGTATTATAGACAAACAGGGAAATTGTAAAACAAATATTAGTTAAAAATACATACATATAGATATACATATACACATATATGCATATTATTCATACAAGACAAGCAATCTATGTAACAGCTACCTTGTCAAATCTAAATTCAAGTTGTATTATGTGGCACTCAGTATTATAGACAAACAGGGAAATTGTAAAACAACTATTAGTTAAAGATACATACATATAGATATACATATACACATATATGCATATATATACACATGTATATATATCCATATTAAATATATATATATATATATTTATATATTTATATATACATATATATATGTATATATATATATACATACATATATATATATATATATATATATACACACACATACATACATATATATGTATATATTTACATGTACAATGTCAATTGTGTGTGAAAATCAATCCTTTGAAACATAAAAAGATACATATGTACGCATATATATATTGAAGACAAACAACACCATAATGGCTCTTTCGACAATGCAACTCAATCAATATATTTTCTAGCACATTTCAGACTATAATTTCCCACACTGCAACACCCATGTAAAATGGCTTATAGATTCTAGAGAACAACAATTTTAACATAAACAATAAATAAATCATTTATGCAAAATACCCATGTAAAACAACTTCCAAATTGCGGAGAACAAGAGTTTTAAAAGCGTCCAACCTGCTATGAAATCGACCACGGAGCTGAAGGCGACAATTTTTACAATAGTCTACTATGAAACCAACACCACAATGGTTGTTTTGACAATACAACTTAAACAAAGTATTTTTTCCAACACTGCAACACTCAATATTGCATTTACTTCATCCACCCCCATCGTACAACAACGACATAATGAATTAAAACTCCTCATGATATATATATATATATATATATATATGGAGAGAGAGAGAGAGACATATATATATATATATATATATATATATATATATATATATATATATATATATATATATATATTCCTGCTGTTTTGTCATCAAACAAGCCACAATAGTTTTGTCTATATATATGGATATATATATCTGCCTATATTTATATTTTGAAATATGGATCAGGAAATTGAATATATATATATATATATATATATATATATATATATATATGCGTATATGTATCTATGTATCTACCAGGGAATTCAATACAATTTCGCATTTTGTCTATAATATTCAATACCCAATAAGTGTTAAAAATGATAGATGTTCGAAAACCCACATTAAATAAAATTTTAAAATATGAAAAATGGAAGAGGCAGACTACGATAATAAAGAGTTTGCTATGGGGAACTGAAAAAAAGAATATCACGAGGAACAATTTGTTATGGGGAACTTCAAACAGTTGAGACAAAAAGGGAAATTAGAAAAGAGCTATTACTAAAACACTTAACAATCGCATGAATATGACAGATGTTTGAAAACCCACATTAAGTATAACTATAAAATATGGGAAATAGAGGAGGAAAACTATGATAATGAATAGTTTGCTATGGAGAACTGGGAAAAACAATACCATGAAGAATAGTTTCTTATGGGGAACTTCAAACAGTCCACAAAAAAAGAATATCAGGAAACATATTCATACAAGAGACATAACATGTTCCATAGAGACAAAATAACCACAGAAAATAATAGTTATAACAACCTTCCACAGAAATAGATAAATTCTAAAAGAGCTATTACAATAACACTTAACAACTTTCATACTAAACATCTCAATATATATATATGCAATCACCCCTATGTTAATATGTATTAGTGTGGACAAAAGTATAGTTTCCTAGGTTTTAAGTGTTATTATAATAGCTCTTTTATTTGTTCAACTTTATATTTTTAGCTGAGAGGCTATTTGTTTGAATTTTACACTCAGATTTTCATCAGCCTAGCCCTAAATAGGATTTTTCGTCATGGAAATACCGCCAAAGATGCATAAAGATAACTAAAAATAATAAACAAAGCGAGAAAAAATTACTAACCCTAGGTAACCATATTTTTTGATGAAAGAAAGAAGATTTACCTAGAATAAATTCATCCATACAAAGCCATAATCTCTTTGAAGTCACCAAAATGGGTATAATGGCAAAGATAGAAACATATAACAAGGAACAATAAGTAGAGAGTGAAACTCATGAACAATAAATTAATCATTTATGCAAAATACCCATATAAAATGACGTACAAATGTCGAAGCACAATAACTACAAACAATAAGCGAAACCCAAAAAAATTACTAACCCTTTAACCATATTTTTTGGTGAAAGAAACAAGATTTAACTGCAATAAATCCATCCATACAGAGACATAATCTCTTTCAAGTCTCCAAAATGGGTATAACACCAAAGATGCAAACATATAACAAGGAACAATAAGCAGAGAGCGAAAGATATGAACAATATATTAATCATTTACACAAAATACCCATGTAAAATGACTTACAAATTTTGGAGCACAACAGTCTTAAAACCCTCCAATCTACTATCAAACTGAGCTGAAGGCGATGATTTTTATAGTAGTCTGCTATCAAACCAACACCACAATGGCAATGCAACTTAATCAATATATTTTCTCGCACATTTCACAACACATTAGTGTTAAAACCCTTCAACCTGCTATTAAAAGGAACAATGAGCAGAGAACAAAAGACATGAACAATAAATTAATCATCTATGCAAAATCCCCATGTAAAATGACTTACAGATTCCACAACACAACAGTTTTAAAACCTTCCAATCTGGTAAAAAATAGAGCTGAAGGTGACGATTTTAACAATATTCTACTATCAAACCAACACCACAATGGCTCTTTCCACAATATAGCTTAATCAAAGTATACTTTCCCACACTGCAATATTGAATAAATTACATTCACTTCATCCCCTGCTGTCATACAAAAATGAAAGGATGCATTAACCCTTGCACAAGCAAACACTTATGTTTCAGCTTCTGCGTACCAAGGCCACCAACTCCACCACTGCCAACCCATGTAAATACGAAGCTCTATGTGCCATAAAAAACACCGGTCAAGTTAATGATGCCTAGGACATCTCTTATGCTAGCAAATCCAATTCACAGCTGGGATGACGAAAATCCTGGCGAAAACTTCAAACAAAATAGCCTATCTGCTTAATATTTATATTTTTTATGTTTTCAAGATTATTTTAAAATTAAAATATTTTTGAAATATGTAATTTATTATTTTTCAATTTGACAATAATTAAAACATGAGAAAAATTAAAGTAGAAAAATTATGCAATACACACTTTTTAAATTACCTATCCATATTTTTATTTTAATAAATTTATTTTTTTACTCTACTTCTTGGTTGTAGTGTCATCAACCAAGGTTGAAACATCATGGAGTTACCCTTTATTGGCTTCCAAGATCTTGTATCCTTATTTAATCATGGCATGTGGAGTGTGGCATGTTCATGTCATCCAAGGGTTCATCCTTGGTTTAAATACTTTTATACATTCAATTATTTAGATTGGATAGATTACAATGATGGTTAAGATAGACATAAGAAACTCCTAAAATCAAGTTTATTTGATTTTCCTTTTCAATATTTTGGAGGCCTTGGGTTTCAATAATCATTGGATAGATTGGATGTTTATTTTGGTGTCCACTTCTTGATATTTGGTCATATTAAATGGATGTCACCTAGGGTCCTTTGGCTCCTCCTAAGGTCTGTCTCATTTTTGTATTTCTCTTCATATTGATGGAAGATGCTTTAGTGAGAAATGATTGATGCAGTGATGACTCGTTTGTGGGTGTAGACACACAAAATTGGCATAATGCATTCAATTAGGTCATATTCATCCATTCAACAAATAAATCAAGTTTATTTATCAATCTCCTAAAGTCATCAGTTTAAATTAAATAAATCAACTTGATCCTAACATCACCCTCCTTGATTAAATAAATCAATCCTTTATTTAATTAAGTCTGAAATCACCTTTCATCCCTTCTTGATTTAAATAAATCAAAATATTCAAGTCAAAGGGGTCAAAATCAGCTAATCATCATCTAAGCTAATATAATCCTAATTAGCCTAACCTAACCACCCATCACATCCTCTAGTTTTTCCCACTTGCACCAATAAACCATTTTAATTCATTTATAAAATCAGCATTTTCCATCAACATGGCATCATTGAGGAATATTCCCTCAAATTTGAATTCAAAAACAAGTGGACATGTACACCCAACAAAGCATTTATGAGCTCTTACATCGCTCTTACATGTCCCTTGCAAAGGTCAAACTAAGCATTAACTCTCAAATTCAAATTTGAATCTCCCCCTCTTTGGCACATTAACCAAAACTTGCACTTTCCTCATCCTATCACAAGTTGACAAGTGGCCTCTTCTCATTGGGTTATCTTTAGTCCCACATCCTCCATTTTTGGCATTCTTTTATCACTTTTGGCCATAAATAGTGGTCTCCTTTATTGTTCAAATCCTCCACAATTTGATCCACAATCTTCATGCAAAGTCACTCTCTTCAATTGAGATATGATTTTGTCCATTTCACTCCACAATCTTAGCATTTTTCATCTCCACAATCTTCATGCAAAGTCATTCTCTTAAACTGAGAACTGATTTTTTCCACCATCATTTGCAACATCAAGCTTATCAAGGGTTGGGAAAGGGTATTTTCCACAATAGCACCAATCCAATATGGATAGATATACTTCATGTTTTTCTTTGTATGCTTTTATTTATCTTGTTATTTGATAGCATTTTAAAACATGTTAGATTATCTCATATGGATGTTGAAATTTTGCTTTGTTTTAAACTAACCATCCTGATGTGTATTGGAGGTTTTAGCAATTTGCAGATTTCACCAAACTACATCACGAATCTCCATCCACCCATCATCCCATTCATGAATTGGGACCAATGTCAAAAGAAAGATTTGAATCAAAGCACAAAGAATGTTATCAAATCAAACGAAGCTGAGAAGCATAACGGACAAATCAAATACAAATGGATACCAAAAAATACAAAGAAAGATCATCCCTATCAAACTCCATCAGTCAAAGAAACTATGGGGCAAAGTAAAAAAGGGAAAAGTATCCATCAAAGATGTTCACAAAAGAAAATGAAGGCTTTTCAAGCGACGTACAAAGTGTATCAAGTAGTTGGTCCTAATTCCACACACACTTTTATATCCACCCATCATTGCTCATCTTCCCAAGTTTGGAGAGTCAAAGATTCCAAGTTGTCAACCAATCCATATTTTATTCCTAAACACACTCCATCCACACCTCCATGCATAATATCCAATTCTCACATTGACCATGTGTTGGCAACAATCCTTTATCATAAGGATTCAGAAGGCACTCTGTTGCGATGTGCGCACCAAGACAAAGTCAACTCCAGTATCAATAAAGCAGATCAAGAATCCCAAAAGTTGCATTCAAGTGCATGTATCTTAACAAAGTAGCTTCTTCAAGCAAGATATCGATGGCACATTATGACAGGGGCATCTACATCAGCAACACCTTGTGATTCAGTATGAGCTTAAAATCTTTCAAAAAAATAAAAAAAAACAAAAAATATGAAAATCCAAAAAAAATCAGAAAATGGATTGAAAACAGTAAAGATAAAAATCATCCTCTAGTGAAAACCACATGGGCGGCACTTTGGACAAGACCGTGATGAAAACTTGGCAAACAGGCGCCATGTGTAGAATTAGCATCTACGTGTGCCAATTCACGTGAAAGCATCTCATCCCATCTGTAATAAATCCAACATTCCATCCATAATATCCATAATAAATCTAGTTATCCATGACCATACATCCAATCCATTTTCATCCATCTGCATACATAGTCCAAGTTATCTTGATCTTGACAAACTTTGGTGCACACTTTACACTTGCTTATGGTAAACATCTTGACATGGGTCGTTTTCATTGATCTTATCCTATGCAGCATTATCTGAGCTATGAAGCACTATCCAAATCAGCTTTCTTAATCCAAACACCTTATCTTATCACAAGATAATCCTTGGCATCCTTTGTGTGATTACTATATTCATCCATCCACACACCTATCCAAGCACCCATCCATGACATTCCATACATTGCTAGACATTGGGGGTAGATTTTTTACATCTTGCTTCGGGAATAAATCTTGATCTATATCCTCCAACTTATGTGGTGATTCAAACATTGGAAAATGTAGAATCAAAATTGGTCAAACCACTTGTGAGCAACAATCCAAATCACTAGCCCATGGCATATTTTGACGAGAAGACATTCCTTATCAATCTTCATCTTTCATCGAGCATCGATCCAAACAATCACTATCAATCACATCTAATTCACATGTCAAATGTCACATCAAATCATCCAAACATCTTTTTTTTCAAACTAAGCATCATCAATCTTGATCAATCGAATCCAATCAATCCATAATCTTGGAATATCCTTCCCGATCCTTGTGTTGCTTAACACTATTTGTGCATTGTTGTGTATCCTCAACAATGTTATCATCATCAATCAGATCGACATCTCAATCCTTGGGTTGCTTAACACTATCTTGGCATTGTTGTGCATCCTCAACAATGTTATCATCATCAATCCTGATCAATCAATCCTTGCATTGTTCTTATCCTCAACAATGTTATCATCATCATCAATCCATCGACCCGATCAATCAACCTTAGCTTGGTTTTCAAAAAAATCCCAAACAGAGCACTGATATCATATCCATATCCAAATCGTCAAAATCATGCGAAAAATCCAAAAACATCAGAAAATCCAAAAATCCAAAAAAAATTCAAAACATTTCAAAATCCAAAAACATCCATAAAACGGAAAATGTCAAAAACATTGAAATATGAACTATGTGTCTCTGAGGCTTAAATGTAGGCAAGGCTAATCCCTGATCAGCGAGACATCAAAATGCAAAACATTAAAAATCATCAAAATCAAAACATTTGAAAAACACAAAATCCAAAACATTCAAAAACATCAAAATCCAAAAACATTTGAAAAACACAAAATCCAAAAACGAAAACATCAAAATCAAAAACATTCAAAACATCAAAATCAAAAACATTCAAAAAATCAAAAAATCAAAACATTTGCAAAATCTTGAAAATACCAAAAACAACCTCAAAACATTCCAAAAACATCAAAAACATCCAAATATTTCAAAAAATCCATCTGTCTCATCCTGCTTTCACTTGAAATAATCAATCATCCATAATAAACTAATCATCACCTTCATCCTTTGGCAACTTAAATAGAAACAATCATAGTAGTCAGCAAAAGCAAGCTTCAATTGCAAAATCAAAATCGAAGCAACAAACTGTTAAATGCAAAATCAAACTCTTGATCATTTTCAAACATGTCAATCAACCTTATATCAACAACCTATTAATCAACTTATCAAACCATCATCATCCTATACAATGCATGTCCTAGGATATATCGTTCCGACAATGGGCATCATTTTGGATATCACTTTGGATCTTATCCTATCAAAACAAATCCCTTTGGCTAGAGATATGAAGAACATTGACTTGTTTATGTACTTGATCTTTTCTTTTGATTTATCTTATTGCGCTCATTCCAAGGACCTCTCAATGATATATGAACGAAGGATTTAGAGAGATAGGAATGGGGCAATGATCATTATCTTTTGTTTGTTGTGCTTGTTGGATGTTCTTGTAAAATAACTTGGCGAATACTTGCTTTGTTAGGTACGTCCTAGCAAGGTTTTTGTATGTCAAGTGTGAACAAGAATAATCCTATCTGTTTGTTGAGTCAAAGTCCATCACACTAAGTACAATGCCATCCTAGTCCTTTATACCTTGATGCATCGTACTTATGTGTGTTATCAAACATAAGGTAAGTAGCCCTTTTAAAATCCCAATCCTTGATAAGCAAATCATCCATCTATCATCACCATCTCTAATAAAGTCTCGTCAAATCATGGGCTTGTTGGATCCTCTTGTCATCATATCATTCATAATGTCTTCTTTTCTGCACTAACATCACGTCATGAATAATTAATCATCATCACTAGTGCATCCATCTTGCATCCACAAACCATTAATATTCTGCATATCATCTCACATGCATAATCGTCATCATAATATAGATCTGTTAGTCTAAGCATGTCATAAATCATACATTTTCATAATCACAGCATATCACATCATCAATCTCATCCATCTCACATCATATCATCATTTAAGTTTTTTAAGATAATATAGATTTTTTATTCTAAGCATCTTAAAATCATCTCATTTGCATCATCATCCATAACCATCCATTTTGAACCTCTTTATTGCGAGATCGACCCTCAAATTGAATCTTTTCGCTCAATCTCTCAAGAGGCAATGTACCAATGTACTTCTTTCCGCTGGGGCATTCGAAAAATCAAATTTTTTTTGAATTTTGATCACGGTAAGATTATTCTTTGAACCAATGCAACAAGTGCATTGCTTCAAAGAGGGGCAAAATGTAGACACGCAAAATTGGCATAATGCATTCAATTAGGTCATATTCATCCATTTAGCAAATAAATCAAGTTTATTTATCAATCTCCTAAAGTCATCAGTTTAAATTAAATAAATCAACTTAATCCTAACATCACCCTCCTTGATTAAATAAATCAATCCTTTATTTAATTAAGTCTGAAATCACCTTTCATCCCTTCTTGATTTAAATAAATCAAAATATTCAAGTCAAAGGGGTCAAAATCAGCTAATCATCATCTAAGCTAATCTAATCCTAATTAGCCTAACCTAACCACCCATCACATCCTCTAGCTTTTCCCACTTGCACCAATAAACCATTTTAATTCATTTATAAAATTAACATTTTCCATCAACATGGCATCTTTGAGGAATATTCCCTCAAATTTGAATTCAAAAACAAGTGGACATGTACACCCAACAAAGCATTTATGAGCTCTTACATCGCTCTTACATGTCCCTTGCAAAGGTCAAACTAAGCATTAACTCTCAAATTCAAATTTGAATTTCCCCCTCTTTGGCACATTAACCAAAACTTGCACATTCCTCATCCTATCACAAGTTGACAAGTTGCCTCTTCTCATTGGGTTATCTTTAGTCCCACATCCTCCATGTTTGGCATTCTTTTATCACTTTTGGCCATAAATAGAGGTCTCCTCTATTGTTCAAATCCTCCGCAATTTGATCCACAATCCTAATGCAAAGTCACTATCTTCAATTGAGATCTGATTTTGTCCATTTCACTCCACAATCTTAGCATTTTTCATCTCCACAATCTTCATGCAAAGTCATTCTCTTAAACTGAGAACTGATTTTTTCCACCATCATTTGCAACATCAAGCTTATCAAGGGTTGGGAAAGGGCTATTTTCCACAATAGCACCAATCCAATATGGGATAGATATACTTCATGTTTTTCTTTGTATGCTTTTATTTATCTTGTTATTTGATAGCATTTTAAAACATGTTAGATTATCTCATATGGATGTTGAAATTTTGCTTTGTTTTAAACTAACCATGCTAATGTGTGTTGGAGGTTTTAGCAATTTGCATATTTCACCATCTACAGTGGGAAGGCATAATAGTGATTTAAGAGATTTTCCTTTGATCTCTCATCATATTTTTTTAATGATTAAATTTTATTTCATTCTTCCAAGAAAAGGGAGCCAAAGTTTATGAAAGTAATCTTAGAAAATCATATTCAACAACCTCTAAACAATTAGTAAATATGAAAAAATAGAGGTATTTTTCTTCTTCACTAATCCCCGCAAGAGGATGAAAATCCTTAAAATCCTATATTTTAAAAAAGGCACTCTTCTATGCACTTAGTGGGGCTTACCACTCTCTTTAGGTCTAAGAACGACAAATTTATGGTATCCTCTTTTAGAAAGATGCAGTAAAAAGATCTCCTCATGAAAGGGATAATGAACATCTTGGTAAGGAACGATAAAAATGATAAAAGCTTTCATATCAGTCATCCCCAATTTTCTTCTATCTTGTCATAGACTTCCACCATTGGTTAAACAAAGTTTAAACTAGAAAATGAGAAAATTATTGTAATGCCCTAAGTTCAGTTCACTCAAAATATAGTTAAGGACAAAACACAACTATCAAATTTCACTCAAGAATGCTTGCAAAACTCCCAAAACTACTACCAAAGAAGGCCAAGTTACAAGGAAATATACAACATATGACTAGTTATAGATCAATATAATTAGTTAGACAACTAAATTTCTTACGCAATCTTAGGAGGGTTTCCAAATGGGGACATGGAAATTAAATCATCAAGATAAACTTAAATAGTTCAACCAACACATTCAAAAATTGACAGCACAATCAAGTCATAAGTTCAGTAAATACATTATATCAATATTAACCCAAAGTAATAAAAAGAGTGGAAACCCTAGGGGCCAGACCTAATTCCTCGAGGGCTCATCTCTGATGGCCTTTCCTACATATATAATTCGCAGAGGAACCATAGTTCGACATGGACTTCAACCATCACACACTTGGTTGGCCAACAATTGGGTGTAAAAAATAAGGTTTCAAATTATGTATTGACATCAATTTAGATCATAAATCACTAACACCAATCTACAATATAGTAAGATATATTCTAAATTTGAGATAAGAACTATTACCAAGTACCCATATAGGGTTATTTAAATTTGGCTATTAAATTGCAAGTCTTGATTGGTGTTCGGGGAGATCTATAATTTCAAGATGATAATAACTTGACCAAGAATGATAATGACACAAGTAAATATTTATCTCATTTAAATTTTCTAATAAAAAATGAAAAAACCAACTTAAGACACCATTTCTACCTAGATGAGGCTAATAAACAAATGAAATCTTGACTCAAGAATATCATTAAACTCATTTAAATACATTCCCCCAAATACGCGACATGGTCAAACCTCTACTCAGAAGATAATTCTTTTTTTTTTTAAATAATTATTTTTACCTAACCCAAGACATTGCCATCAAGATAGTCTAGACCTAAATGTTTAACAATCAAAACTCATATAACAACCATCATTGCTTATCTCTAGCTTTAGGTTTTGAATTGATATTACAACATAGTTGTACACAATTTAGCATCAATAAATCTCTATTCATTGATAAGTTGCTTCCACTACCTTTAACTAATTTAACCTCAACGATTTCAAAAATAATCTAACAAACTAATTAAATTAATATTAGCTTAAAAGATAAAAATTATGAATGAATATTAAAAACAACTTAACTAAAAATAAATAAAAAGGTAATGATTAATGAGTAATGATATTGAACTTGGTTCAAACCCGTGTTCCACTAGTATTATTCACAATATCAATGCCAGATTTGTATATCTCTTATGTGTATGTTTCAAACAATATTACTATTGTGGATTCATAAAAATCCAAAATAGAATGCTATTTATTACCAATTTTAATTTAATCTGGCATAAACATAAACAACACTCATCTATTCACTCATCTTCTTTATTTTATTTCTAACTTTTATGCTATTACCATCAATATATATTTATGTGTAAATATTATGTACTTGGTGTATACACATTAATTTATTAGATCTTTATTCTCAACCAATAATAATTTACCATTTAGATATAAATAAATAAATATAAAAAAAAACATAAATACTTTATTTATTGCAATTATTTTTATAATAAAACAATAATATATAAACAATCTAATAAAACCTGGAGTGCAGGATTTTGAAGGCTTCAGACCCATCAGCCTCTGTAATTCCTTATATAAAATTATTTCGAAGGTGCTTACCTCTAGGCTGCTTCTCATTCTACCCTCTATTATTGCTCCTCAACAGAATGGTTTTGTGCCTAGAAGACAAATTCTTGACTCTATTGTCCATGCTCATGAGAATGTTCACTCCCTCTCGATCTCCAAATTGGAACAATTTCTTCTTAAGCTTGACATTTCGAAGGCTTATGACAGGGTGGACTGGAACTTTCTGTTTAAGATCTTAAAGTCTTTTGGTTTCAATGAAAGGGTTTTGTAGCTTATCGAACAACTCATTACTTCTACTTCTGTGGCGGTTCTTATTAATGGATCCCCTTCCACTTTTTTTCGTAGTTCTAGAGGGTTAAGACAAGGAGATCCCATTTCTCCTATCCTCTTCACGATTATGGCTGAGATTTTTGGTAGGAATATGAGTAAATTGGTTGCTCAAAGATCTATTATGGGGCTCAAACCGTCATCGAACAATTTGATATGCTCTCATCAACAGTTCGTGGATGACACTTTGCTGATGGGAAGATCTGCTGTCTCAGAAGCTAAAGAGATGAAGAAACTTCTGGATACCTATGGTAGAGCTTCTGGTCAGGTGATAAATAAGCAAAAAAACTCACTGTATTTCTTTAACACACCTTTGCATAGACAGAGAAAGATAGCTGGAATTCTTGGTTGCAAGATAGAGTCCCTTCATGCTACTTATCTGGGACTGCCTCTTTGTTTAAAACCTCCGAATACTTTTTGGATCTCTCTGGTTGATAGGTTTGGGAAAAAACTCTCTGGCTGGAAAGGAGCTTGCCTAAGTCAAGCCGAAAAACTCCAGCTTCTTAAAGCTTCTCTGCAGAACCTCCCTATCTATGCTCTCAATCTTTTTAAAATCCCATCCAAATATGCTGAAACCATTGAGAAGATTCAAAAGAGATTCCTTTGGTCTGGAGTCAAAGAAAGAAAAAGAATGCCTCTTGTTGGATGGGATTTGATTTGCAGATCTAAAAAGGATGGAGGCCTTGGGCTAAGAAAAATCAGACTGCTGAACAAGTTGCTCCTAGCTAAACAGATATGGAGACTTTTCTTTTCCTCTAGGGAATGGAGTGAAATAATTAAAAGCAAGTATTTACAGAATAACAATTCCCTCAAAGACCTTATTGAGAATCCCAACCTCCTGAAAGGATCAAGTTGCTAGAACTATATGATTGATGGGATAAAGGTGGTGAAACTGGGATTGAAATGGCAGGTTCGCAATGGTAACTAGATTAGATTTTGGGATGACTATTGGCTGCGTAATGAACCTCTGTCTCAGGATGGGAATCTCAGTAGATGGGCTGATTTTTGCAAAGATACTTTTGGCCTTTTTGTTAAAGACTATTGGCGGGATGGTAAGTGGATCAATCTTCCCTTAATAAACCCTGTTTTAGTCTCTGTTTACTCCTCCTTGAATGTTGTCAGACTATGCTTAAATTAGGAGGATAGTCTTATTTGGAAGTATGAGCCTTCTGGGTGCTTTTCTGTCTCATCTGCCTTTGCCTGGATCTCACATGCTCCTAACCCTCCCCCTCTGTGGTCGCAAGCCTGGACTAAGCATCTCTTACCTAAGGTTAACATTTTTTTCTGGTCTCTGCTGCAAAATAAAGTTCTAACTGTGGATAATCTTAGCAAAAGAGGTGTTCTGCTCCCCAATAGATGCTACCTATGTAAAAGCAATGTTGAATCGGTTAACCACCTCTTTATCCACTGTCCTTTCTCCTCCTTGGTTTGGGACAAGCTTCTGAAATGCTGGCATTTTTCTTGGGTCCCCTCAGAGTCGGTTGAGGATTTTTTTGTTCAATGGAAAGCCCCTTCTTTCAACCCCTTTATTAAAAATTTGTGGGCTTTCTCATTGCCCCATGTGACTTGGGGAATTTGGAAAGAGAGAAACAACCGGATCTTCAGGGATAAGGAGTTGTCGGAGGAAATTGTGTTTGAAAGAATTCTTAGGATGATTAAAGAAAACTTCTCTATTGTTCCCTTCAGGGAGGACAAGGTTGAGACTGTGGTTTGTTCTCCTTTTGATAGCCTGATTGCTAGGGAATGGAGAATTAAATGGGATATTTTCAATGCCCCTAATACTACCAAAAAATCTAGGGATGGAGTTTGCTAGAGTTTTCCTATGGAAGGCTGGGCCAAAGCCAACTTCGATGGCGTGACCAAAGGAAATCCGGAGAAGGCTGGGTGTGGTGGGGTCCTAAGGGATTCAGCAGGTAACTTTATGGGAGTTGTTGCCACTCCTCTGGGGGTCCAAACTAATCACGTGGCGGAAGCAGCGGGGGCTTATTACATAATCAACCTTGCTGCGGGAATTAAATGTAAAAATTTATGGCTTGAAGGTGATTCAAAAAATATAATTGATGGCCTTTGTGGTAGGTCCCAGCCCGCATGGTCGATTAAAAATTGGATAGAAGATGCTAAGGTTCTACTTAGTAAGTTCGATAGAGTAAAAATTACTCATGCTTACCATGAGGTGAACGCGGTTGCGGATTTTTTTGCCAATGAGGGAGTTAAGAGTGACAAAATCCTCACGTGGCACAAAAAGACTGACCTCCACTTCGATGTTCAAGCTTTATTAGAGCTCGGCGTGATGAATGGAAAAAAGGCGGCGTCCTTGTAATAATGAGGAAGGTACGAGTCATGAATAACAAAATTAGAAGATATAATGGGGCCGAGAGGATCCGGCAGATAAATTATTTACTTTGGCACGCTTTGTGGGTCCTGCGAAGCAAAGGAACTATCTGTAACAGGTTTTCTGTCTGCAACAGTACTCGAACTAAGATCTCAAAAATGGGCGGGGAATTGAAGAGGGTTGAACCTACCAGCTTCGAGTCACATACCAAGAACACTAAAGCATGGAGTAAAATAAGAAGGGATGGCTTACTGCCATTTATCGAGAAACTCCATGGCCTTAAGGAGGAGATTACAGATTTTTTTGAGAAAAATTGGAATAATGGGGAGGTTCTCCTCTTTGGGAGGAAAGTTCATATTGATGAAGCTTTGATAGCGGAGGTGACTAGCATTCCAATGGAAGAGCATAAATTTTTTAGAGACAGGAAATTCTCTGACGAAGCTGTGATGAGGTTCCCTAAGTCTGAAATGGAGAAGCAAAAACT
This sequence comes from Sequoia sempervirens, assembly GCA_007258455.2. Classification (NCBI taxonomy): domain Eukaryota; kingdom Viridiplantae; phylum Streptophyta; class Pinopsida; order Cupressales; family Cupressaceae; genus Sequoia; species Sequoia sempervirens. The sequence goes on from VDFB02089431.1 coordinate 85,664, forward strand.
TGTCAAGATGACGAACAGTTACTACGAAGCGGACACTATAAAAGCTTTATGGAAAAAAGTGCTAAGGGTTATCATGGAGTACATCACTCTTGACGGCCGCTTCACTAGGGTTTATGGATACCACTTCGTGCTGCTCAATCTCTTCCGGCATAAGGTGCATGTTTCTATCCCTTTCTTCTTGCTCTGTTCCCTGAGAAATAGCTTTTCTTACCATAGTAGAAGCCCTAAAAGATACCCAATTCTTCACTCAGGTCTTTTAAGGCTCATTTATGAGCACTTTCAGAATATGCCTGCCCTTCCAAACCCTATAGCCCCTTTGGAGCTTGATGAGGACGATAATGAGCCTAGCATATCTGATACTAAAGTTTCCCCCAGCCGTGTCAAGAGCTCTTCGCCTCCTCTGCCCCCCCTTCTGCCTCTGGTCGTTCCCCTCAGCCTTTTGGTGCCTGCTCTGTTCCTGCCTCTGGCCGCGCTAACCCTAATGCTAAAGTGGCGGGCTCTAGCTCTCTGGTTAATAAGTTAGTCTCCTACCCTGATGACTCCCCTGTTGTTTCTGCTAAAGCGGCTGGGGTTAGTCTTGAGGATCCCCACATCCCTCAGAATTTTCAACAGGAGAACTTTAGCCCTCCTAGAGATGCAGAGTCAATGATTTTTGGGGTCAATTCTGAAAGTGACCCCCCTTTTGACTTCGTTGGAACTGCCAAGAGTTGTTATGTGGACCAGTTTAATTCTGCCAATTGGTTATTCCATGAAATCAGTGAGTTGAAAACAAAAAGTTTGTCTCTTCATAATAAGTTGGGGGAAATTGAAGCCAAAGTTGCGGGGCTAATTCAGCTCGAAGCGAAGAAGAATACCAATGTGAAGGATAACACTCAAAAGGATAGCACTGTTGAAAATGATATTGAAAAAATGAAAGGAACCTTGAAAAAAATTGTTGATCAAAACTGTAGAATTGCCAGACATAACGTTGTTATCATCAAAGCCATGTCCGAAAGATTGGAGAAAACCTAGAAGAGAGCTCTGATTGTCGACCTTGATTAGGAAAAAGACCAGGATGAGGAAGCAGGGATCTCTAAACGAACCAGATCAAGCACGAAAAGAAAAGCCCTGACCACCCCAAATATGACTCAGATCTTTATGGAGGGGGTCCAAGATATGGTGGACCTGGAAGAGGTTGTGGACGAGCTTCTAAAATCTATGGATTAGCTGTGGCTGGGCCCAGCTTTGTCTGTTTGCTGGTCGTTTTATGGTTTTTTTTGTGGCTTTTTGTGGCTGTCTGCTTTTGCTGGTTTTTTTCTTTCTGGCAGCCTTTTTTTCTTTCGGACCTCTATTTTGGTCTTAGCTTGTAATGTTACTTTATAGTTTCGGGTCCTTGTAAAACCCGTTTTTCCCCCCTTTTATCAAAAACAATCTAAATTTCTTATTTTATTTATTCATTTATGTTATTCACTAAAAAGAACCATAATTAAACTTCACATTTTACCCCATATATATAAAATATAAATAAGAAAATCTAAATCTACATTTCTTACCTTAAAATGAACATTTATAAGAACAAGAAAATAAAACATATATAAAAAGAAATGCCCATTCAATCTATATAAATTAGAGAGATTTAAGACTCTCTTTTACTTTTCTCTCTTCTTTATAAGATGATTATTATAGGTATAGTTTTAGAGTTCTCTTTTTGTTTTTTTTCTGCAAACACCATATACATGGAGATGCCACGATAGTAAAATGTTATAATTAAAATTGATGCCAAATAATATCTTGAATGACACATTGATATATACCCATTTTTATTTCTTAGGTAAGATTAGCCTTCGTATCAATGTTACACTATACTAATTATTTAATTAATATTAGTATTGATCCCATATTCCTCTTGATACGTTCTCCTCCTTGTATTAAGGTCACTGTTAAAAGATGACAAATAAAAGCTTTTCACTTACCAAAAAAAAAAAAACAATCTTTACAATGGTATTCATAACATTGCAATTTCTAATTTCTATTAAGTAGCGTATTAAAAGATGACAAATAAAAGCTTTTCACTTAAAATAAAATAAAATAAAATAAAATAAAATAAAGAAAGAAATTATTAAAAAAAAAAAAAACAAAACAAAAAAAAACAAAAACAATCTTTACAATGGTATTCATAACATTGCAATTTCTATTAAGTAGCATATTAAGGGTGCAATAAATGCAATAAACCCAATGCTATACAAAAAATTAATGAAGACTTTGGCACACGCATGAACTCTGCTATTCTACCAGCTCACGCTATTTGCTGACAGAAGTGTGAGTGATATAATTGATTAAGATATCCTCTGACGATTTACCATTATTGGAAATATCTACAAATGATTTGCTGCACAATGCAATTCTAATCTAACCTATTTTCTTTCACCAATAATGCTACCCAACATTAAAATCGATAGCAACTACTATCCTTCTTATCGTTATTAAAGCTAACTCTGCTGGCAATTTTATGAAGAGTGGTATTAAATTTTTCCCCTCTGGCATTGCTTTGGACAGTTTGAAGGTTTGACTAATTTGGCAGATTTTATCAAAGGCTTAAGAAAATTTTAAGAAAATGAGATAAGAAAGTGTAAACCCAGTTTGCAATGAGCATCCACCCTCATGCCCACGCAGCATGGGTATGGACCTCCATCCTTATTTTCTAGATTTAATTGCAATTGAAAGGGTAGAAATGACTGCAAAATGATGGAGCATAAACATGGCAGTGAATTGTTTGATAAAATGCCTCAAAAAAATGTGATCTCTGTGAGCTACGATGATTGCAGGATATGCGCAAAAAAAATGAATTTGTTGAAAAATCCTTGGAATGTATAAGAAAATGCAATTGGCAGTTGTAAAAGCAAACTCCACACTTTTGTCTACATCCTTCCAGCCTATACAAAATTGGGAGCTTTTAACCAGTGTAAGGACATTCACAAAATCTTAATCAAGACGGGGTTTCTTTCAAATACCGTACATGTGAGTGCTTTAGCATGTAAATGTGCAAAAATGGACGCATAGACAAGGCAAGTGAACTATTTTACAAAATGATTCAACGAGATGTCACCTCATGGAGTGCAACAACAGGTATAAAAGAGAAAATTCACAACCTTGGGTAGCATAAGGTGGTTGTGCACAGGGGGGAAACTTTCATCAAGCGTAAACGAAGGGTATAGACCAATTTATCATGGGAAGAATAGAACATGTTCCTTTACTCATTCTACTCCACTTAAACAGAGATATAATATATTCTATAATCATTTTTACTAACATTGGTCTGTGCTGGTTTACATGGTCTTACAACTATGGACTATTTATTTTAATTGATCTTGTATTCTATTTATACAATATATATGTCAAGAAAACGGATAGAGAAACAAAATGTTGCAACCAGAGTGAAAGGGTATGATAGCCTACGTGATGGCATTTTCATTGCTAGAGATCCAAAGAGGTGAGGTAGTAATGAGTCGCCTAAGCTACCTCAGAAATTTCAATCCCTGAATCAGAAAAAACTCCACGCTTCCTTGCGGTCGTGAACTAAACTGTCTCAAGCTAAAGAATGATCTTGAATGGCAACATAAGGCAAGGCGCTATGAGCTAACCTGTAATGTTGTGCTCAAGCCTTACGCCAAATCCTTAATAAGGTATGTGATTGATTTCTTTGGAACTCTCTTCTCAGTATGATTTTCTCCTCTCTCCATTCCACAAAACTCTCTCTTCTTCTCCTTTTGGTTGCAGGTTAATGGCGCCCTGTCAGATTGTAGATCTACTCCCCATCGTATGCCTACATAATATTTACTCCTCTAGCTCTCGTACATCCCCCTAGGAGTCATTGTTTGGTGAAATTACTTAATGGTAAGCTGGTGTGAAAAGAAAGAAACGTCTGGGAAGTCTCCTAAATGGCACATCGACCCATACCTTTAATTCCTTATCTACCCTTCTGCTCTTGGTTGCTTCACTCCAGCAACGAATCTTTTTATTGCACTGAAGTAATATTTGAAATTAATGATGTGGAACTGCATTTTTCCCTTGCCACATGCAGTTGCTTGAAGATTTCTAAAGTCTATTTTTTTGTTTTCCACCCCATTTGGGCACAAGTCATTAATATGCTAGAGGCTTCATGGATAATTGTAGCGGGTATCCTAGAGTTTAAGAAATTTCTTTATTTTTCTTTCTTTGACCAAGTGGAGCAATCCAAGTTTCCCCTTCATTTAGCATTGTGATGCAATCATCGTCTTATTGTCCATATTATCCAACAAGGCCATTTTCCTTCTCTAAATCATTAACATAATTAATGTTATCATTTTCTTTTCTCTTTTTACATTGAATTTAGATAATCGTAAAGCATATTTCTTTTTAACCTTTTATTATTCTAAATTAATAGACGCTCATCCCCACTTCAAATTAGGTCCATTATTGTTCAAAATAAGTTCTTGTTTCAATGTTTGTGAATAAAAATATTAATAATAATTTACAATAATAATGTGGATTAGGAATACTCTTAGCGTTGCACTGAAATAGTGTATAATATAGGGAAGAAAAGAGTAGTATATATGATTGAGTATATATATACACAATACATTGTCTAGAATTCAGCCCACCGTAGCATATTTGATTGTATTTCCAAACATCTTTTGCTGCCCTAGATTACAAGTGATGCCTTCTGCCCTACACCATCTTGAGAGTTATATCTACTTAATATTCTTTCCTGGCATTTTCTCAAAATATTTTCTCTCATGTTCTAATAAACTCTCCTTTATTAACTCATCCATTTTAATTATATGCAACCCATCCCTTAATAAATGTTTAAGAAAACAATTGAATCTTTTATCTAGTATTTATAGTTTAAATATATCAGGATACATAAAGACGATATGATACATCTCTATTTACCATGCAAATTCTACTAACTTTATAGATAAATATATTTATCACAAGAAGTCATTATACCACCTTCAATATTAACAATACTAATGATCAGATGTTGCATTATGACTCAATCAAGTCTACTATATTATGGAGTCTCATCACTCTATTATTTCTCACGTAATCTTTTTACTAAATATTCATAACATCCAGCTAGCACACCAATACATGCACCATAACATTCATTTATATTCACTATAATGTCAAACATATAAAGTACCACCAAGCTAAATCAAACTTATTCAAATATCATTCACTTTAAAAACTAATATCTTTTAGGATGTTATCACAATGCAAATAGGATAGTTTATAAGAACACGTAATCCTGCCTTAAACTCTATGAATTATATGCTTGAGCATGTTGCTCCCAAATACTATAAAATCCCTACATGCATTATGGGAGTGCTAACTAGGTGGCCTTACAATTATTTTGGCAATGAGCTTTAGAGGAAATTTTTTCCCTTACTTGCTTGGGACACAATCTATAAGCCCAAAGATGAAGGTGGTATGGGACTAACAAATTAATGTTCTCATAATAGAGCGCTTGGAGAAAATCTAGTCAGGAACATGTATTCCAACCACAATCCCAAACAAACACAAATCATACAAAATAAATACTTGGACAACCAATATAATTTAAAAATAATTTATATCCATAATCCTCAAAAGGGTCTAGATTGTGGAATTTCCTTTTACCTTGCAGCATAATAATTATAGACTATTTAACTTGGGATATGAGAAATGGGAAATTAGCTCCATTTTGGGAGGATTCCTATAATGGATACATTATTATTGTGAAGTGTGACACCTTAACATAAACAAAACAAGTCCGTATAAGTGTCCAAAATTATTTTGAAGTGTGTCTATTTTCTTATTTATCAAAAATAAATATTTATATTTTTTATGTTTTCAAAATTATTATAAATTCACATATTTTTTAAATATGTAATTTATTATATTTTTTGATGTGACAATAAATAAAACATGAGAAAATATGAAGTAAAAAATCTATATAATGCACACTTTTTAAATTACCTATTCATATTTTAACTTCAATAAATTTATTTTTTATTTTTAGGGGAGACCCTACGGTGTGATGGTGGTTCTTCTTGGTTTTAGTGTCATCAATCAAGGTTCAAACATCATGGGTTACCCTTTATTGGCCCCTAAGATCTTGTATCCTTCTTTACTTGTGGCATGTGGAGTGTGGAATTTGCATGTCATCCAAGGGTACATCCTTGGTTTTTTTATACATTCAACTATTTCAGTGAGATAGATTATAATGAAGGTAAAGTTAGACATAAGAAAGGCCTACAATCGAGTTAATTGGATGTTCCTTTTCAATTTTTTGGCCTTTAGTTTTAATAATCATTGGATAGATTGGATGTTTAGTTTGGTATCCACTCCTTGATATTTGGTCATATAAAATGGATGTCCCCTAGGGTTATTTGGAACCTCTCGAGGTCTACACCAAGGAGATCATGTGTCTCTATTTCTCTTCATCTTGATGGTAGATGCTTTGGGGAGAGAAATAAATGATGTAGTGAGGACTAGTTTATGGGAAGGAATAATAGTAAAATGTGTTATCCTTTGATCTCTCATCATAAATTTTTTGATGATACATGGTGTTTTGTTCTTCCAAGATAAGGGACGTAAAGTTTATGAAAGTAATCTTAGAATTGCATTCAATAGCCTTTGAAAAATTAGAAAATGTGAAAAATAAGAGTTATTTTTCTTCTTCACTAATCCCCACAAGTAGATGGAAATATTTAAAATCTTAGAATTTAAAAAAGGAACTCTTCTATGCACTTATTTAAGTTTACTAGTTTCTACAAGTCTAACAACAATAAAATTATGGTAGCCTCTTTTGGAAAGATATAGTAGAAAGACCTCATGGAAGGGGTAATGAATATATTTGGTCTAAATGATAATAATTCTAAAATCTATCATATCGACCATCCCTATTTTCCTTCTATCTTGTCTCAAACTTCCACATGTCAATTATTCAAAGGTTGAACTAGAAAATGAGAAAATTATTTTGACAACGAGCTTTAGAGGAATTTTTTTCCCTTAATTACTTGGGACATAATCTATATACCCAAAGATGAAGGTGGTGTGGGACTAAGAAATTAATTCTCTCAAAATAGACCACTTGGAGAAAATCTAGTTAGGAATAGGTATTCCAACCCCAATCTCAAACTGGCTCAAATCATACAAAATAAATACATAGAATGTAATGCCCCGCCATGAAACCCTAGAGGATAATGCAAACACAATGGAAGCATAGCAATTTATTTTTATTTTTTTAAGTCTAATATTAACATGTAAGGTGAACTACACTTAATGCATACATCCTCTAAGGTACGCGACAACGCTTACACTTGAATCCCATAATATACAAAAGTAAACTACCATAATGTATATTAATACTCATGAAATAATAACATACATCCAAAGCATTAAACTCCTCACATAAGATACAAATCACATTAAGAATCATTTAAAGATTACATTCATTCCATAAAGCAATTACAAAGCTCATTTCCAAAACAAGGAAGTTCATACATTAAAGTTACAATTTCAATGTTACAAGATTCCTCCTTGAATACAAATGAGGAGTAATACATACACAAAGTATCCAACTGATACAAAAGAACATAAGAGAAAGTACAAAGCAATAAGCACATGTGAGCTCTCCAATCTGGAAGATCCCACCCTCATGAACATGAAATGGGAACCCAATGGTGTAAGGAGCACGTTCCACCCAACCAAGTGGTACCCAAAGGCCCACCCCCCATGCTAGGAGATAGTAAAAGGGCTCCCTAAACAAAACCAACAACCTCTAGACATAGGAAACCTCAATACTAAACTACACAAGTACAATACATAACATGAAGGTTACATTGCTTCCAGAGTAAAAGAATCAAGTACATCAACTAAATAATTATATTGTTGTCATAGGAGGAGTGTCATCACAAAGCTGCATGGGTTACCCTGGCACTACTTTGTGTGTCGGCTCCTAGTAAGAGCCAATCCCCTACTAACAACACAAGGAACTAATCCATAACCCAAGGGTAAACACAGTGCACAAACATATATTAAATCCCAATCCAAAATATAAGAGGCAACATATCCCGTTCATAGTAACTGGGTGTTTAAACTGAATTATAACCAAGTGCACTACCCAAGGAAAACAAAAGGCTGAACCATAAAATACAACAATCCCCTTCACAAATTAACATCATCTGGAAGTCTTACAAACTCAACTAACTAATTTCCCCAAGAAATGTAAATAGAAGAAATCTCAAATTAAACAGGAAATTCAGGAAAGTATTTAAATACTATCATTAGGATTTCCTAAATCTAATTTCCTTATCAAGAGAACAATAATACATTGTTCAAATTAATCTAACTTATAGCAATATCATTTACAAAAAATAACGAAATAAATCTAATTATTTAAATCAATATCCCAATTTTCAACTAAATAGAAATTAGATTTCCTCTTTTAAATTATATCATTTAAAAATGATCTAAATCATGATTTTGCATGTTCCTTATTATAAAATTCATTTAAATATATATAATTAAATATATTATTTAAATATTCTAAAATTTATACAATTTTCCAACATATAATAAACTAGCAGTTTTGTGTCGTAACACACAACAATGAGCCGATAGGCAAAGAGCGACATGAAAGGAAAGCAATGTGCAAACAATGAGATTGGAAGAAGATTAGAATGTCAATGGCATGAGTGGGAATAGTAGCTATGAAAGGAAAATGCAACATTGGGTATATGTTGTATTAGATGCAAACAACATAGTTACATATTTACAACATAGTTACGATGAGCCAATAGGCAGAGAAGTCCAAATGGTGGAAGTTTTAAATGGCAGGTGTTATTACAACCATTGCCACTACATGAAAACCATACAACAGTTAATGTTGATGCTAAATGACATTTAATTTTGCTGGCCTTCTCCATTGACGTGCCAAACGCTTTTAATTTCATTTTTTATTTACTAAAAATTAAATTTAATATTTATTTATTTTATAATATAAATAAAATATATACTTTAAATTAAAAATTCATGACTACAAAACATATTCCTCAAATAGTTCATTTATTTATTTCATATTATGTAAGTAATTCATAGATGTGAAGTACATAAGTCATTGCATAATATGAAATAACTGATATATTAAAAAGGCAATGTTTATGTAATCCTACACAAGTCGTGGGAGGAACTATATCTAAGAGATATAAAATAACGAGTAAATACAAGAAAATAAATGCATAAAATAAGCTATGGGACCCGTCATTTCTTGATGAATGACGAATCTCGTTGTTGGAGGTTGTGACAACATCGATGAGTTGTTATGTTGTTGCTCCAAGAGAGAAATCTACAAAGGTGGAAAAGATTGATGTTAGAGCTTAGGGTTCCATTCATTATTCTATGCATATCTAATCAAGGAAATACTTGCTACCTTATAACTAATCAAAGAAAAGAAAAATGAACAACTATATCCAAGATATCCAAAAGAAATCATCAAAGGAACATTGAATTGCACTATTTTTATCTAACATATTTGTTCACTGTGTAGGTACAGGTACATATTTTATTTGTTGGTTCATCATGTTCAATATATCAATATGTGGAGGAAAATGGGCTCCCACAAGAGTAGAGCCCAGTATACTGTATTTTCTCATTGAAGATAAAAGGAAAGTGAGATACAACCATATGAGTTTCAGTTTCAAAGAAATGATTTGGTTTGCAGACCTCTGAGAAACAAGTGATGGTGGCAATAACAAATTTAAAAAAATTTCCCATTATTACTTGTTCTTCAATAAACAATGATATTGCTAAAAGAACTAAATGCAAATCGAGTTCACATCGAATTCACAAGGAGATCTACAGGGTATATATAAGTACTTTCTATTGTAGAATGCATGGAGACCAAATATGTGAGAATGGAAGCAACATACAACCACAACTTCTTGTCATTTCTATTTGACAAAAGGAATACAAATACATTCAAGATAAAAGTGAATTGACATTTTGTCTATAAAGTGGCATCTCGAATGAAGTTTATCATGCGCAATATTTACTATCAATGATTTGAAGAAATACCCAACAAGGAAGGAGGCCATAGTTCATAGAATGTTCAAAACAAAAAACACCCAGCATGGCCTTCCTAAAGCTCTGCCTACAAAAAAATGTAATACCCAGATGGAGAAAAGTAGAAGTTGTGGCCAAAGGGAGTCTTTTGTCTCACAAAAAACAAAACCCACATGGGGTTTTGCACAAAATCTTAAATATAGAGTAACGGGGAAGATTCAAGCTCATATAGGCAAGAAGAATACTAAGAAAATAAGAGAAATTTGAGATGAGATTGTGACCTTGCATGGGTCTATAATTTCCCTTATATTGTTTAGGAAAAAATCAAAGCATTATTTCTTTTGCATATTGTAAAGATATAAAGCCAAATACCCAGAGTTTCCTTCATAGAGCCGAGGCCATGGGTATGTAAAATTTTAGAAAATAATGAAAGTAATGCATGGAGAAGGTAAGAAAAGTACCCATCATTGTTGGAGCTCAAATAAGAGCAATTTTAATGTAGAAGAAAAGTGATGAATGCAAAGATTCCGACAATGGAGAGCTTACCATTTTTTCTATTAAAGATGTATTCAAATTCCATGACAACATAAGCTTCAAAAATCCTTTAGATATTGGCCTCAATGCAAGAAAATGTCAACAAGAGTTACGAGGCATTTAATTTCACTAGTCTTCTCTATCGATGTGCCAAATGTTTTTAATTTCATTATTTTATTTACTAAAAACTAAATTTAATATTTATTTATTTTATAATATAAATAAAATATATATTTTAAATTAAAAATTCATGATTATGAAACATATGCCTCAAATAGTTCATTTAGTTATTTCATATTTTGTAAGTGATTCACAAATGTAAAGTACATAAGTCATTGCATGATATGAAATAGTTGATATATTAAAAAGGCAATGTCTGTAATCCCAGACAGGCCGTATGAGTAACTATATCTAAGAGATATAAAGTAGCAAGTAAATATAAGAAAATAAATGCATAAAATAAGATATGGGACCCATCATTGCCTAATGAATGAGGAATCCTATTGTTGGAGGTCGTGCCAACATTGCTGAGTTGTCCAGTTGCTGCTCCAAGAGAGAAATCTGCAAAGGTGGAAAAGATTGATGTTAGAGCTCAGGGTTTCATTCATTATTCTATGCATATCTAATCAAAGAAAAGAAAAATGAACAACTGTATCCAAGATATCCAAAAAAAATCATCAGAGGAACATTGAATTGCACTATTGTTATCTAACATGTTTGTTCACGGTGCATGTATAGGTACATATTTCATTTGTTGATTCATCATGTTCAATATTTTGGTATGTGGAGGAAAATAAGCTCCTAGAAGAGTCAAGCTCAGCATATTGCATTTTCTCATTGCAGATGAAAGAAGAGTGAGATACAACCATATGAGTTTCAGTTTCAAAGCAATGCTTTGGTTTGTATACCTCTAAGAAACAAGTGGCAGTGGAAATAACAATGGTAAAAATATTTCCCATTATTACTTGTTCTTCAATAAACAATGATATTGCTAAAAGAACTGAATGCAAATTGAGTTCACAAGGAGTTCTACAGGGTATATATAGGTACTTTCTGCTGTAGAATGTATGGAGACCGAATATGTGAGAATGGAAGCAACATACAACCACAACTTGTCATTTATGTTTGAAAAAAAGAATACCAATACATTCAAGATAAAAGTGAAATGAGAGTTTGTCCATAAAGTCACATGCTTGTCGAATGAAGTTTATTATGCACAATATTTATTGTCAATTATTTGAAGAAATATCCAACAAGGAGGTCATAGTTCATGGAATGTTCAAAACAGAAAACACCCAGAATGGCCTTCATGAAGCTCAACCTGCAAATAAATGTAATACCCAGATGGACAATGGCTTTGGCATGCCCAGAAAATGTGAACACCTCCAATAATTTTAACCTCAACTTCCCATTTAGTCTAAGTTAAAGTGCTTCCTAGATTCCATCCCTAAATGGGAATTGATGATTCACTCTATGTGGTTCAACTGCCCATTTGATTGTATAAATAAATAGTTTGGATCATGTAATACATAACTGTTCAAATCTAGGATGATTGAACAACTATATGTAATAATGAAGCATATTGTACAAGTTTTGTAGAAGTTCTATTTCATTCTTGGAGGCTCAATTAACTTGGATATTTCAGTGTGATTTTGATGTTACATGCTACTTCAACCAACATACAAAAGGAGGAAAACCTATATCCGTGGGATGTCATTCACATATTCCACTCAATTTACAATGTTCCCATTCTTAAATATATTCCTACAAGGCTATGAATTTTATTTTATACAATTATTCACCAATAGTAATATGTGATGTATCTCATTCACAACAGAAATAGTGTGACAATTGAGTATGGTGGTTCTTTTTAATTAAGATAGGCATCCTGTTCCTAATTTATAAACATCAATTTTGACATTATTGATCAAATATAATGTAGTTCAATTGTTATACTATTGAATACTGACACTTTTAAGTGGTAAGATTTATGAAAGGATTGTAAATAATTTAAGTATGCAAAACCAAAAAAATAAGGTGTTAATTCCTCTTCATCTCCAGTATACCATTACGTAAGATTTACAACTGAATTCAATTGAGCCTCCAAGAATGGGATGGAACTTCTACAAAACTTGTACAATGCTCTATATTATTGCCCAAAGACACTACTTAAATAACATGCTTCATTATTGCATATAGTTGTTCAATCGTCCTAGATTCAGTTATGTATTACATGATCCAAATTGTTTATTTATATCCCATTATTACTTGTTCTTCAATAAACAATGATATTGCTAAAAGAACTAAATGCAAATTGAGCTCACAAGGAGATCTACAGGGTATATATAGGTACTTTTTGCTATAGAATGCATGAAGACCGAATATGTGAGAATGGAAGCAACATACAACCACAACTTGTCATTTCTGTTTGACAAAAGGAATACCAATACATTCAAGATAAAAGTGAAATGACAGTTTATCCATAAAGTTATAGCTTGTCGAATGAAGTTTATTATGCACAATATTTACTGTCAATGATTTGAAGAAATATCCAACAAGGAAGGAGGTCATAGTTCATAGAATGTTCAAAATAGAAAACACCCAGAATGGCCTTCATGAAGCTCGGCCTACAAATAAATGTAATACCCAGATGGAGAAAAATAGAAGCCACAGTAGTCTTGGGCATCCCTACAAGAATCTTCTAAAAATGAAAATGCATCTATTTCAAATAGTACTTTTCAGTTGACCAGCTTATAGGTGACATTGAAAAGATCTTGTCATGTGCCCTCTTACTCGATTTCTTTGGAAGCTCCTTTACAATGCAAACTTCATCTCGTAGGGAAGTGATAAAGTGATTGACATCAAATATATCCCCAAACTCACTAAAATAGTCAAAATGTGTATCAATTGATTACTATCAAATTCAAAATGTGTTTAACAATGTTGACTAATAACTTTGCATGTTAGTTCTTCCCATCAAGCATGCATACCTTGAATCAGCCCAAAATGAGGGCTTATCAAGCTCTGGAACAACCAATGTCAAGTTCAATAACTTTGCTATGGTAACCATGTCATAGATCTGCCAAGAAGGCTCCAGTCATATAATCAGACTTTAAAAAAACACATGTTTTATGGGAAAAAATTGTTGAAAGAGAATATGTTGCTTGAAGAATAATACTTATAAGCAAGAAGTACCTTTCTTGTATTTTAGCAATGAAGAAAATTTTGTGTTTGAGTTGAAAAGAACTGAATCAAGATTACTTATAGACAAAATTAAGAGTCAATCCCATTGAGGGATGAGACATCAAGTATGGAAAAACATTTTTAGCATACCACAACTCACATTTGATTCAAGACTCCATTGCAAGACAACTTGAAGTAACCATTGCTCTTTTAGATTCCTGCAAAATTGATGCAACATCTTATTAGAAAGCAGAATATGCTTGAAATTCAACACATTTACATAGTTTTCTCTATTCAAACTACTACTATTATTTGAATTCTTCAAGTCTCCACTTAAATGTTTTGTCTAAGTCCACAATTTATAGAATTAGGGACCCTTAGAGGTTGTAATTAATATATGTAAAATCATGCAATAGATGTAAATACAACCTTTTGGAACTCTATATACAGGGCACAAAATGGAAAAAATACTGCATTTGAAACAAAGAGAGCGATCTAGAAACTGAACTGAACTCTGTAACCAAATAATACTCTTAAATTTTCTCTACCCAATGAAGTAAAGGAATTTGTTGTTTACTATTTTTCCTGATACAATGTAGGCATATGTGGATGTTTCAATCAAACAAAAATTTTAGACACTCAAAATCAAAACATGCTTAATTTGAAATAAACGGGTCATATTTATTTTCAAATTTGGCAAGATATATGTATCATGGAAGTCGCCCATCCAAATTGTATATAAAATTATTATGTAAATGTAAATGAAATTAGGCCAATATACTGCTTAACTAATCACTTAAAATTTGTATATTAGTGCTAATATATTATACATTACCTCTTCACTCCTGCAATACATGAAAACAAGAAATTGGATTAAACTCATCAACAACTAATTATCCCTACTATTGTACTACAGGAATATGAAAATTTGAGCTTATGTGTTGAGTTTAAAAGTGTGGTTGTAGGGAATGATACTTTCAATATCCCAAATGGGGAGAAACCAAGTCATGACAGAGTAAATCATATAAACCTATTTTCTCTGAAGATTTTTCAGACAAAATCCTTTTCACTCCTGAGTTCTTTATGCTTTCTTCTTAGTATCTTGAGTCTCATCCAAGCACATCCATGCAAGAAAGGAGTTATATGAGATTCTTCTTGAGTCTAAATTGTATTAATTTAATTCAGTCTTAATAAGCCATCTTTCTACTCTCCAAACCATCCATTTCTGACATCCTAATAGAATCACATTGAGAATAGTCCCATGTCACCCCACTATACATAAATCAGTTTTAATGGTAATCTTCCCACCATCAACAAGTTGATATGGAGCAAGGTAAGCAGTCCTACATCACCGTTCTTTGGCACTTTAAAAATAAAAGGAAGTTATCTATGCCTTCACTTCTATATACTATTTTAATTTATCTAGAACCAAATGTTATGTATTCTTTTTTATTTCCCTTACAATTGATTAATTTCAACTTCTACTAAAAATTCTTAGCTAGAGTTCTCTCTCAAAAATATAAAATAGTTATATATTCCTTCGTTCCTCTACACTATTTTGGTTTTAGTTAAGTTATCCACAACCTTGTTGTGTCCTTTTCAATTCCCCTTCAAGTTGATTATTTGCACCTTATGGTAAATAAATCTTACTAAAGACCTTACCCCTTGTTGATTAAAAATCACAATGTTAACACACACTGCACTTGGATGGTATAGAAATAAAAAATAAAATAAAGTTATTTATGCCTTCATTACTTACATTAATTTGGTTTTAGGTAATTTATCCAGAACCAATGGTGTCATGATTTTTTATTTCCATTACAATTGATGGTATCAACTTCTGGTAAAAATTCTCAGCTAGACTTCTCTCTTAAAAAATAAAATAATAAAGCTCTATATGCCTTAATTACTTTACACTATTTTGGTTTTAACTTTCAAAGTTTAGCGAAATCATCCACAACTGTATTGTTACTTTTTCATTTTCCCTTCAAGTTGATTATCTAGACCTTTTGGTTAAAAAGTCTTAGCTAGACACCTCTCTACATAAACTAAATTTATCCCCCTTATTCTTGTTGATTAAATAAAGTACATAGTACTAAAAGCCTAAAAGCTAAGGCATTTATACTTTTTAACTTATTAAATTTTGTAAATCCATGTTTTGTTTTAACATTCATTATTTCCTTTATGAGTATAATTTATGTTCTTTGTATTCTATTGAGATGTTAGTGCATTCTTCTTTGAATTTCAAAAAAATAAGAAAATCCTTTGCATTAAGGGCGTAGATGTTGTTAAAGCTTAAGTCTATTGCAAAGATTCAAAAAATTAAATATTATGTTGCATGTTTACTTTTTCATAGTATGTTAAAAATCCCAAATCAAAACTCACAACTATTGTGGATTTTGTAGATAATTTTATTTGTTTTTGAATAAGGGAACTTCTCTTACTAATTTGATGAGAGGTCCTACCTCGCACACTATCCATTTTGGCCTTGTCCCAATAAGACAAATCAAAACACTTGTAGTTTGGTAATCCAGGTGGCCTCCATTACAACCAGCTCAGCGCATGCCTTATCTCAATTATAACTAATGAGAAAGAAACTATTCTTAATGTTTATTAGAGAAGACCTTTTATTTTCACTTTGATTTCCCTTGCTATTAATACTGGAGTGATCTATTGAGTGGTAGATACTGTGACTTTTCACTTATGGTTTACTTTTCAAGCTTGTTTCTAAGAACATGCACAATACTCTTTCTATCTATAACATTATCTCTCTCCTTTTTGAAAGCAGATACAATCTTCATGACATGCACATGTGAACATAATGGAGTGGAGGTGTTTCAATGACCTTCAGGTTTTCATAATTTAACATTATTATTTCTACCTTTCCATAGACAAGGTAGACAAATGCCCCCCCATCTCACCTGGAGCTCAAACAGGGCCATCAAATTTCCTAGTTGTTGGTGGGGAGGAATATTCTTGTTCTAGCATGGTAGATAGACAAAATTAGAAGTGGTTGTTGCATGCTTATCTTCTTTCATTTTTGGCTTAGTTTTAGGTTGGTCCTCAAAGCTCTCTTTACCTTGTCTTTTCCACAGTTTGCTTGAGTTTTTATCTTTCTCTCAGGTTGTTCTTTGTTGTTCTAGGTCTGCCTCAGCAAGAAGAAACTCTTCAAAACTTACAAGAGCTCCAGAGATATTGAAGCTAGGGCTACTAAGCCCTTAGCCAAAGAAGTTTGTCATTGCTAACAATAAGTCTCATCTCAACTCTGACAAACAACACAATGAATGGATGCCTAATCACCATGTCATTGCCTATGCCTCTACCTCAAACAACAAAGTTCTTACAAATGTTGAATATTTAAGCTTGGAGAAGGAATCCAAATGCCCAATTGTTCCTAAAACCCTTAGAGTTCCCATTTCCATTCCTCCTGATCTTAGGAACACTATAGCCAAGCACTATTGTATTTGAAACTACCATGGTCATCACCTATTTCAAACAGGCTTGAATTGCTAGTTCACTAAGAACCAATTAGTTGAATATAAGAGACTCAATCAAAAGAAGTCAAATTGGTGGCAAAAGACTTGGCTTTTGTTAAGAACCCCATCACCTATCCCATGCTCAAACTAAATGTTTACCCTACTAGGACCTACTCTGCAGCCCCTTTGGAGAAGGTCATTGACACCAGTGCTTCTCCCCTTACAAATACATTGGTTTGATATGATTACACAGGATTACAAAATCTCTAGCTCTTTAAATATATGATCCTCAAAGAATTGAAGTTTTAATATCATAAAAAAAAATCAAGGTTCTTGCAATCAAGGATCAATTACAACAATCTTTCAACCTTGCAAACAACTCTCCCTAAAAGAAGATAAAAGAAAATGATTGCCCCAACATAATATGCCCCATACAAAATTTGGAAAGGGGGTTCCAAGTGTCAAATGTTTTAGGTTTGAAATATAAAGGGAATTTTCACAACAAAAATTATATTTCTTGTAAGAAAGAAAATTATATTCATTGACTTTTTTGTCTATAGTTAGAGATGGTACCTCTGAGTGTGTCTGAGATATCGTAATTAAGGGTTTCTTGGCTCATTGATATTTTGACTTGATTCATATGTTTCATTAGGAAGTTGAATCACTCAATTTTCAATTGGATGTATATAAGTTTTGTTAGATATGGGTGAAGTTGCCAATATATTCCCTCTTTTTACGAACCCAAAAAATGTTCTCAAATGGAAGACAACTTTATGCTCAAATGAGTAATTTCAATTTTTACATCAAGTTTCCATGTACTACAATCCCAATCCTTTGTTGTCCTTCAAATAAGTAGCCCACATTGGACCACCAAAATTATACAAGGTGCTCATCTGATGATTTCTAAAGCAAGGTGGACAGTTATGGAGAAGGCAACCACCAATCTTGCATGGAGAGTCACTCAGAGAAAATTTCCAGAAGTTACCAATTCTTGTACAACAAATCATAAAAGAATTAATAAGTGAACCATGAGTAGTTAACTAATTATTTCATATTTTAAATAAATATATATATTAGAAAATTTTTGTGAAGGGATACCACATCAAAATAAGAATGCTTATGGATTTGTTGAAAAAACATCCCCTTTCAATGAAACAAAACAACCAAAAAGTTTATAAGTGAAGGGAAGATTTGAGATGATAGCTGACTTAGGGATTGCCCTACCTAATTCTCATAAACATTCAACATAGCACACAGTGTTATGAAGTGAGAAATGGTGAGGTATCTATACAAAATTAGGTGACATTGTTTATTAAAACCTACATACAATGAAGAAATCTTGCACAACATCAATATTATAAAGTACAGACCATGATTATTGGGCGACAAATTCAATGTCAACACCAACCATGACAAACTCTGTTTCTTTTGTTCTTAAAAACTCGATCACATGAAACAAGCATAGCTCAACCTCACAAAATTTTATGGCTTTAATTTATCCTATTAAAGGAAAAAGAATTATGTAGCCACTAATGCTTTCTCCCAAATGATTGTTGAATGACGTATGAGGTGCAAGACTACTATTTCAGTCAAAGCGAGCTAATGAAATTCAAACTGAATTATGTCAATGGTTAATAGATTGGAGATCTTAATTTTAAAATTTGTGCAAGCATCATTACAATTTACATTCATGTGGTACAAATAGAAGAATTAAATTTCCTGGGAAAAAGGAATGAATGTGCTTGCCATGCACCCCACACTCAAAGCAAAGTACTTGATGAATTTCATTTAATGTTATCTACAAGGGAAGTAGCATTCCTCAAGAGCTAAATGAAAGATTTTTTTATAGGAATCACATGAAATTATAAATATATGCCATACACATTGGCTGCACAGTAGAGACTCCTCCAAAAAAAGAAAAGTGTAAAATGATAAATAAGATTAGGGTTTGATGGCTTTTACTCGAAAGCCCTATTTGAATGATGGATATAAAAAATAATAGAATCACTCACCTTTTTCTTGGGATTTTGACGTCGGAAAGTTAAAAAATGGGAAGGCTGGTGAAAATTCTGAGAAAAGTTGACACAAATAGCCTATTAGCTAAATATATATACATATATAAATTATAAATTATATTTTATTAAATTTAAAACCTCAAAATAAAGCGAAATCGCAAAGCATAATAAGGCAGACGGATTAACTTTTATGGGGGTTGTTTAACACAGCCAGCCCATATGGGGCCGTGGTTGTGTAGGTAGTCACAGGCAGCGCCAACTGCCTCGACAGTCATTTCCCCTTATGGGGGTGGTTGTGGGGGTAGCCCCTGTGCCTCCCCCTATACCATATACAAACAAACTTTAAGCAAAAATAAAACCTCCAATTTCATACTAATAAATTGTCATACGAAAATTCTTTCGTCTATTCTTTTAATATATAAATTTTTCAAAAAAGGTTTCTATAGAAAACTTAATAAAAATATACATATATATATATATATATATATATATATATATATATATATATATATATTGTATATGTATATGCATATATTCAAATATATACATATATATATATATATCTAAATTAATCAACACAAATGCCTCAATCGGCCAAATTATTTTCATAAAAGCTTTCTATAGGAAGTATTTAGAAAATTTCACAGAGGTTTTCCAATTTTCCCAGCCAAATAAAACTAATTGGGAAAACAAATTTAAATGATATTCTTCTATAGGAAGATCTTTCCAATACAAATAAGATTTTCCCCAATTTTTTAACAGGAAGATTTTCAAATCCATTCCTACAAAGACTTATAAATTTCTTTATTGTTTTCCTCTGGGATTTTCTATTGTTTAAAAATAATTTTCTACAGAGGCTCTCTAATTTCATTATAAAATTTTCTATAGAAGCACTAAAATATTCACGACAATTTTTCAAACACATAAATCTTTCAAATCTATAAAATAAATTAAAGCTTCTACACCAATACTTCTTGTACAAGAAATCTTTTCAATTTATAAAATAATAAAAATAATTAAAAGAACTTGTTTTCGGAAGCTTGATAAATTGAAGTTTGAAGAAGAGCTTCGCGTGTAGATACCAATTTTCCAAAGCTTCCTCCAAAATATTACTTTTCCAGAAAGATGAAAACCAAACCCAGCGCCCAGAATTTTTCTGAGAACCTCATTTTTCAATTTTTTCAACAACCTCCCCAAAATATCTTTTCCATTCCCATCAAGTAACCTCTTTCCTCTTTTAGTTATTGTAAATATTCTCTCCAAGAATTATTTCCCAACAACAGTAATTAATTAATTTTCTAACACACATGTCAAATATAAAATATCTTTTAACCAACTCTTAGATATTTCCTCTTTTGATATTTACAAGATTTTATGTAATTTATAATTCAAATTTCACATCTTAATTTTTTAATTAAATCTAATCTAAATAATTTAATCACTTTATAAAATAAATTTAATCTCAAGGATTAAATTACTTTACAAAATAAATTAAATTTAATTAATTAAATCAAATATTAAACTTCTAAGAACATTAATCAAGATTAATTAAATAATCACTAAAAATCATTATAAACATCAATTAACATTAATTTCCCACAGAACATACCTTGCAAAATAAATAAATAAATGACAAGGAAAATTTGGACAACACAACAACAAAGCATACTGAAACAAGGACTAATAACACACTGTGACTAGGGTTGTGGTTTGACAAGGAAAACCCTGTTACTATCTCCCAATCAACTATACCATTGGGCAATGAACACGCTCAAACCTGTGAATCTAGGTGGAGCCGATGTCCTGTACCTGCAATCCTGTAATAAAACATGTAGTGTCCCTCCAGTTTCAACACTCTGTTTTAGTTGATTCTGCTTGATAGATGCTTTAGCTGATTATGATATTATGTTGTTCCTTTTCAGATAGAACTTTGATATTATGTTGTTTTTTACTTCGTGGATGATCCATTGGCATCCTGATTATCTGGTTGTGTTTGTGTGATGATACTAAGATAGACAAGTATATGATATGGTTTATTTGCTTAAAATTTTTATGAGGTTATCATGATGAAATGCTTGTTTATATGATTTATCTTGCTTGTCAGTATTGGTAAAGAAGACAATGTAGCATTACTCATTCATGAGTACCCTGCTACACTGTGATTCTTCTTCACGGTGTGTTTTCTGATATAAGTATATATATGTTTTAACAACGATGTTTCCTACAGATACAAGTACTGGGTATCGGCTCCACCTGCTTGACAGGTCTGAGCGTACCCTAATTTAATAAAATTATGTTGATCTGGAGGTATTGACAGGTCCTTTTTGAACCATCGTTCTTTAATGAACAAGTACCTTTTTGTTACCCCACTTTGTTGTCCAGTTTGTTCTGTTGTGTCGTGTTGTCTGTATTGTTTTGTGTTTGGGAATTTAATATTTAAGTTCAACAAATATTTGTTAATGTATTTATGAACACTTATGGTTATGTTTGTGATTTAATTTATTAATTTAAATTAAATAAGTTATTTATTTTAAAGTGAGGGTTAATTGTTTCAAAAGTATTTAATTTAATATAAATTGTTGATTTACTTGTGCAAACAAGGTTTATGAGGAAATAGATATTTTAAGGAAAAGATATTTTCAACATGTTATGAATCTTTGATTTGAAGTTGAAAATCTGATTTGATATTAAAAGGGTAAGTTGAACTAATTGATCTATTTAGAATGTATAATGAACTATCAATTAAGTTTTATGATTGAGATTTAATTGAATGCATTAATATCTTTTGGGGGTTGCAATTTTTGGGATTCACGACAACATTTTGGAAGAATTTACACAGCAACAATTTTAGTATATTTTTGCATGGCAAATACTCTGAAAAATTCATATTTTAGAATTGGTTTGCAAACATAATTTAGAAGCTGGATTAATTTGAATTTCTTTGTCGAAGCCTAGTGAATTTATAGCGGAATTAACAGAAGTTTCAAAGATTCATTTTTTGCTAGTCATCAAACTTTAAATAGGTTTTCTTCTTGGTTTTAAATTCTTGTGTTTAATTCTGAAAACATAATGTTGAATTTTGTTTTTTTGTAAAGAAATTGTTTTGTTGAACCTGCACAAACAACAAAGAAACAAATTAGAAGAGTATTATAAATTTAAAGTAGAAAAGAATAAAAACTTTATGCAACTAAATTATTCCAGATCTGAAATTGTCTTTATTTTGGGTGTGAAATAAATGTGTTAGCATGAAATTGAAATTTTAAGAAAAGATTGAAGATTTTCTTTTATTTTCTAAAGTAGATTTAAGCAAATTCCTTATCCGAACAATTAAGTGGTTGTAGATTAAATTGAGGCATCATGGGGTTCATGGTTTATTGTGTTACGAATTACAAATTTTATGAATTAAGAAGAGTTTTCATCTGTTATTGATATTACTCTATAGCCAATCTTTTATTCATACTTTAATTGTATATCTCCAAACTTATAACTATATATGGCGCACTTAGGGATATAGGGAGATTATATTATTAAACTATCAGATACTCGCCATTCTTGGGAACTTTTGTATATAACATTGCTTAGTACACATCAATTCTTTTGGTATTTTCATTGACTATCACCTGTAGGTTCATATCATTCAGTTTTAATATAATTTTGTCTATTAAAACTGTGCGCAACCTCCTCATAATCTGTACAACTTGGCTTTGATGTCGACTTTCTTTTTGGTGAGAACATTTTTGTTTATTTACCATAAATTCTCCTGCCAGAGTTTGTGCATGGCTATAACTAGAGATTAGAGAGTTTAACCATGGAAGTATCCTCGTACAGTTGAAACTGCTCCTCTTCAATTGTCATTTATCTTTTAGATTGGCGAAACTCCACTGAGATGCCCGTATTCTTTCATTCTTTTCATCATGTGTCCAGTCTTGGTTTGTCTGTGCCTGTGTTCACTTGGCATTATGCATGTGTTAAATGTTTATATTTTATTGTGTTTCTTGTACTATGCTGGAATAATCTATATTGTGATATTTGTGCATGGTGAGTTCATTACTTATCATTAGTTGAGTGTTTCACACTTATGATAGCAAACTACTTGTTGGCGGCAGAATACTATGTACACATGTCTTGTTAAATATAGACATTTGTTATTTTAGAATTAATTCGCATCCAATGGTGATAAAAGGTTGATTTTGTTAGATGGACAAGAATGTTTATTTTGATTTAGTGAGTGATTTCTGGTTAGGAAGTTATTAGATGTTTATGCATGGTGTACGTACTGCCTTTAATTGTATGATATTTATTTTTAACCAATACTTTATTCTTTATAGTGCGTAATATTTTTGCATGGTACACTAATTACATGTTTTGTAATTTGATTCTTTATAGAATTGAATTAAACAGATGACTCTTAGATCGCTATTGATACATTTCTTTATATAATAAATTGTATTGTTTTTAAATGAGTGATTTAAAGATGCAAAGGATTTTTATCATTCGTACTGAATTATAATAATAGATGTATTTCCTTAAGAATTATAAGATATTTAATTATGTCAAAAGATTATAAACTTTTAATTCATGAAGATAGAATACATGAATTGCGGAGTTACAGTGTACATGCTATAATATAGGTGTGTACACACAGTGTTATTGAGATATGTTTTTATTTCTCCTGAGGCTAGGAAAGTGAAAATCGTATTGATAAGTTTATTACGCTTTAATTATGTTGCTCAAATTACAATGTTTTTTATTTGGGGTATAGCTTTGCACATTTTTTTGTTGTCTAAAGAGACATCTTAGAGATTATGGTCCATCTCTAGTGAAAGATGTAAACATTATAGGGTGTTGTCACAATAGTGGTTTACAATTTTTGGGAGATTCTGATTTTTGCTGAAATCACATATTTTTAGAAAATATAATGATTTAAGCCTTAAAAATTTCTATTTAAAACATTCCAATTAAAGAGGGTTTGATCAAACTACCTTAGATCAGACCCCCTTGGATAGAACCCCACTAGTTTTAAACCATACATATAATGGAGTCTCCCTTACACCTATCAAAATGTTGATAAAAAACCACTTTTGATTTACCTTTTGGAGGATCAAATGAATTCATTTAAAATTTATTTTTTTAAGTATGTAGTCCTTATTATAAGCTTTTGAAAAAGTATAATTTTAAATAAATTTAATTTTATTATTATATTTATTTTTTATTTCTTGTGAATGTAGGTTTTTCACTAAAAATCAAGCTCTTTGTTCTACACATGTGGAAAAATAGAAAATTATCAAAAAAAAAAAATTGAAAAATATGAGTGCACCAGATATTGAAGTCCTTGATCCAACAAAAAAGATAAAATTGAATTTTGATGCATACAAAAAAAGTTACGTGTTATACGGTCGCGCTATGTTTGAATTGTAATTGGTTTGACTTTGAAACTTGATTAAAGAAAAAATATTCAATAAGAAACTATCTAACCAAGTGGAAACACTAGATATGAGAGTTAAAAATCTAAATTCGAAATAATTATGATTTTATCTTTCATGCAAACAAAGTTATGCGTTATACGGTGAGAGTCACTTTTTAAAAATGTTGTTTTCTGAAAAAAATTAGTTTTTGTGGGAGATGGAAAAAGAAGTGCAATCTGATTTCAAATTTTTTGAAAAAAATATATTTAGAATCTACAGACAAAATGTCATGAAACTCTAGTTTGCATCATCTTCAAATTCTTCATGATTTAGCCACTATAGTTGCCCGAAAGTGAAGATTTAGTTAAAAAAAATATTTCAGTGTCTAGTTTGGCCAAAAATTGTAAACCACTATTGTGGGATCACAATTGGTTTTGATCTTTATGCTTGGTAGCTACCCCTAGTCTTTTGATGTTAAGTCATGTTATAGAAAGAGTGGCTTGCGGTAGGGGCCTAACTCCTAAGAGGTTTTCTGGGTAACCTATCGTAGGTATGTAAATTCAGTGGAAACCTAACTAATGTACTAGGGGTTGGGTAGAACTAAACATTAACTCAGATAAAAGTTTGCCTCACCTACTTTCTTAATGCTCGTTTAGATTGAGAAAAGGCTAAGAAGGCCTAGAATGGCTAGTCACCAATCTTGTCTTCTTGAAAGATGGAGCGACTCCACACTAGTTTGCATAGGGGTCAGGAATCGGTAGAGACTGCCAGGATAACTCTTAGAGAGGGCCGGTAGTCTAGGAAGATTCACCAGGGTAACCTATCCTGACAGTGTGATGACGCTCTTTGTCTATTACATGAATGTGATCCTTTGTAATGAGTTATCCCTAGTTTTGTTTTGTTACTGGGATTTTATTTATTATGTTTTGATATCGTTATGTCATGATGTGTATGTAAGCCACGTAAATGTAATGTTGTGTCTTCTTGTTTATGGACCTTTCATTATCTCCTAGCACGGAGGGAGTGGACCTTCAGGTTCCACGTGGTTGGGAGGAAACCGTGTTATACCTTCCTTGGATATTCATGCAGTTGATGTTATACTTACAGCTAGTTCCAATTACTTCATTGTTCGTGACAGTGGATGTGGAACATGTCCATGGATATGGATGTCAGTTGGGATGTGATCATTATCCTCTTTGTATATTTACCTCTTGTATATGAGCATACTCATTGTATCATCATTATGATGTATTCAGATTTATTGGAATCTCACATGATGTAATATGGACTTATGGTTATCTGAATTGTATAAAGTTTTGAAAACTTGATCATTCATTACTTTAAATTTGTACTTATGTTTTATGATATAATATGTTGAATTTATTTACTATGCATATGTAACATTGTCCTGGAATCCTTATGGAAGATGTGTAATTAAATCTCTTTTAAAAAAAAATTATTCGGTTAATTTGTTCTTTACACTTTGTTTTAACGGAAACCAAGGCGGGGCATTACAGATTGGTATCAGAGCCAAGTTCTAACACTGGGTGCTTTGGTTTTATGAGCCCATTAGGTTGTCTTAAATGTTAGATTTGGTTGATGTGTTTTTCCTATTTGATTTGTTTGTCTTATAACTAGACTTGTCCCATAATTTGTGTAGGATCATGCCTAGACATCGAGGTAGAGGTCATGGTCGAGGCCAAGGTGGTGACCGTGGGCCAGACTGCCAGGTTACTCCCCCTCAGATCTCTCATCAGAGCAAACAGGTAGAACAATTAGGTTTGCAGTTGGAATAGGAAGACGGGGAACAGATTCCGGAATAGTCTTAGGTGGAAGGAGCACAGTTACACCCTTTACTAGAAGAGGTCCTTGCTCGACTTGGATCTAGGCAGGAAGTGGAACAGGAGGTGATTAGGGAACATGATAGATCTCTGAGGAGATTCGATGATACTGTGCAGCAAGATGCCATTATTGTTGGTCATATGAGAGATTTGTTGAGGGCACACCCTCCTATGTTTGATGGCTCTGGTGGTGGTTTAGAAGTAGAAACTTGGCTGATTGATTTGGGACAATTCTTTGCGATGCATCCTTATGGTAGCAACACTCGAGCTCGTTGTGCCATAATGCATCTTAGAGGCTTTGCCTCTACATGGTGGCATTTGGAGGAGCAGAAGCTCCATCTGGATATTGGTGCAGTCTCATGGGATATGTTCCTAGAGAGATTCAAAGCATGCTTCTTGTCTGAGCATTGGAGGCAACGATGTGTGAATGAGTTTCATGATCTACGTTAGATGGCTATGTTCATGGAGCAATTTGAACCCAGGTTTTATGAGCTCAAACAATATGCAGGGATTGTGGACGATGAGGCGATGTTGGTGCAGTTTTTCATCAGGGGCTTGAATTCCCATATTAGTGGTAGAGTCAGAGTCTTCGATCCAAAGACTATGGAGGTTGTTGTGGAGACTATGGAGGTTGTTGTGGAGAAGGCATGTATTGTGGAAGAGAATCTCACTTTGGCATTGGGTGGACACACATGAGTTATGATAGGTAGTGCTCCTATTTCAAGTTTTGGTCCGCGAGGTGATCAATTATAGATAGGTGGTTCCTCTAGGAATCAATAGGCACCCACTAAGGGTGGACAGCAGCAGCAATGTAATCCACAAAAGAATAAGAATTCATAGTTTTAGTAGCGTAATAGTTCACAATCTGGAAGGAACCATAACTGGTGGTGCAATAAGCGCAATCAACGGGATCAGCCAGCACAGAGTGCACAGTCTACAGTGAGTAGAGGAAGCTTTCAAAAATCCAATGCACCTCTGGGTGGCAGAGGATTTGGAAAAGGTACTGGTTGTTTCTCATGTGGTCAGCAGGGACATATTGCTAGGTAGTGTCCTATGCAAGGTACTTCAAGATTTGGACAGTGACCGATAGTTTCAGAGCCAATAGTTGGTGATGTAGGTCGTTCAGATACAATTTTTGCTATGGTAAATAACTGCCAAGCAGATCATCAGAACACTGTGGTTGAGTCTTCAGGTTAGTTACAGGGTACCGATGTTACTATTCTCTTTGATTCTAGAGCTACTGATTCATTTATTTCACCTACTATTGTTGATCGATGTGGACTTGTGGCCATAAAGCAAGGCGATAGGTGGCATGTGAAATTTGCTTCTAGGGCAAAGGTAGCAGTAGAATCCATCATTCATAATTGTGGACTAAGGATTGGACTATTATCTTCTTCAGTAGATCTTCGAGTCACACCTTTAGGTTCGTATGATATTGTTTTGGGAATGGATTGGTTAGAATCTCATCATGTAGTGATTGACTATCAACAGAAGACAGTATGTTGTATTGATGATGTTGGTACAAAGGTTGAAATTTTTGGTGTTCAGAGACCCATCTCTTTGCAGATAATTTCTGCTATGCAATTGAAGAGATGCCTTCGCCAGGGATGTCAGTTATTTGTGACAACAGTTAATGATTTGGATTTAGGGGAGAGTCAAGAGATATCACTCGATGGTCACCCTATTCTTAGGGAATTCTCAGATGTTTTTCCTAGTGATATTCCTGGAATGCCACCAAAGCGTGACATAGATTTCAGAGTTGACCTAGTTCCTAGAGCAGGCCCATCTCTCGAGCCCCATACAGAATGAACACATAGGAACTAGAAGAGTTTCGTATTCAATTGGAGGAACTCTTGGAAAATGGTTTTATACGTCCGATTGTTTCCCCTTGGGGAGCACCTGTCATCTTCGTGAAGAAGAAGGATGGATCTCTCAGATTGTGCATTGATTATCATCAATTGAAAAAAGTGACGATTAAGAATCAAAATCCTTTACCCAAAATCGATGATCTTTTTGATAAAATCAAGGGAGAAAATTTGTTCTCTAAGATTGATTTGAAATCAGGTTATCATCAGTTGTGCATTGCAGAAGCTGATATTCATAAAACGACATTCTGAACTTGATATAGACACTACTAGTTAATAGTAGTACCGTTTGGGTTAACGAATGCACCATCAGTTTTCATGAATTTGATGAATGGTGTATTTCACACCTATCTTGATCATTTTTTCTCATGTTTCTCGATGATATTTTGATCTATTTGAGAAATATGAAGGAGCATGAAGAGAATTTGAGACAGGTACTATAGTGTTTGAGGGAGAATCAATTGTATGCAAACTTGAAGAAATCTGAATTCTTCCAAACTAAGGTGAAATACCTTGGTCATGTAATTTTTGGAAAGGGTATAGATGTAGATCTTGCAAAATTTCAAGCTATCATTAACTGGCCCATGCCTACTAGTGTTGCAGAGGTTCGTAGTTTTATGGGTCTTGCTAGATACTACAGAAGATTTTTTCAGGGGTTTTCTAGGATTGGACACCCCATTACTTCTCTTCAGAGGAAGGGGAATAAATTTATTTGGACAGATCAATGTCAGTTGGATTTTCAAATACTTAAGGATAAGCTGACTAGTGCGCCAATCTTAGCAGTTCTTGATCCTACTAAGGATTTTATTGTTTGCAATGATGTGTCTTTGGAGGGTTTAGGGGCTGTACTAATGCAAGATGGATGTGTGATCATTTATGAGTCTCGCAAACTCAAGGATCACGAATAGAATTATCCCACTCATGATTTATAGCTTGTTGCAACTGTTCATGCTCTAGTTCATTGGAGACATTTCTTGTTAGGGCATCATTTTGAACTTCATTGTGATCACCGTAGTCTACAATATATATTCACATAGCCTAATTTGAATGCTAGGCAGAGATGGTGGATGGAGTTTTTATGTGAATATGATTTTGAGGTGAAATATGTTCAGGGAAAGGAGAATGTAGTGGCAGACGCTCTCAGTTGGCGAAGACATGAGATTTCAGTTGTGGCACTTGGAGTAGAGTTGAGGAGCCATATTTTGGTAGTACTTCCTATTAATAGATTATATCAGGAAGTGAAGATGGAGATTGAGTCAGGTGGACCTTTGGAGGGAATATTTTTAGGATATACTTTTGAGTTAGATGGCTTGTTGCGACATCTGGGTCGTATCTATGTACCACCTATGAAAGATCTTCGCACACTGATTTTGTCAAAGGCACATCAAGCACCATAATCAGCTCATCCTGGTGTTAAGAAGATGCATGTGGATCTTTGAAAGTTGTACTTTTGGCCCAGTATGAAGCGTGACATTGCTGATTTTGTTTTGAGATGTCTCGAGTGCCAGAGAGTTAAGGCTAAGCATCAGTATCCCACCGATTTATTATAGCCACATCTCATTCCTGAGTGGAAATGGGATATTATATCAGTTGATTTTATTGTTGGATTACCCACGTCATCGTGTCGACATGATGCCATCATGGTTACTGTTGACAGATTGACTAAGGTAGCACATTTTTCTCCAGTTCAATCATCCTACAATTCTTCCGCTGTGGCCAGAATATTCATGGAGGATATTGTTCGGTTGCATGGGATTCCTTGTAGAATAATTTTAGATAGGGATCCTATATTTACATCAGCCTTATGGACATCATTAAAACATGTTTTAGGTACACAGTTGAACTTCAGTTCAGCCTATCATCCTGAGACTGATGGTCAGACAAAGAGTTAATCAGATTCTCAAAGATATGCTCAGAATGTATGTGATGGATCGACAATCTCATTGGGAAGATTATTTATACTTAGTGGAATTTGCCTATAACAATGGGTATCAAAGTTCCACAGGTATTCCTCCCTTTCAGGCACTGTATGGATGTCCTTTTCATACACCATTAAGTTGGGATCGACTTGAGGATAGAGTTTTACTCGGTCTTGAGATACTACGTGATATGGAGCAACAGGTTGATCGCATCAGAGAGCATTTGGTATCGGCACAGGACAGACAAAAGAAGTATGTTCATGCGCATACAGTGGATCGACAGGTCTCAGTTGATGATGGGGTTTTTCTTTGAGTTCGACCACGCAAGAGTCCAATCTGTTATGGAAAAGGCTCTAAGCTTGCGCTTCAATTTGTTGGACCATTTGAGATTCTAGAGAGGATTGGTCTTGTAGTGTATCGACTTGCTTTACCACCTAGTTTATCACGCATTCATGATGTCTTTCATGTATCAGTTCTTAGACCTTATCATCTTGACATTTCACATTTACTCGATTGGAATGCATTACAGGTAGAGGACGGACAGTTGGTTTTGGAGCCCGTGAGCATTCTTCAACGTCGAAGGCTCACCCTTAGAGGTCAAGACGTTGATCAGGTGAGGGTACAATGGGATCCTAGTGATGAGTCGTCAGCTACTTGGGAGGATGCGACACACATGCATGAGCTTTATCCTTATTTACTTGCAGGCTTCCAGGAGTAAGCCTTATCCTAGGGGGGGAGGATGTAGTGTCCCTCCAGTTTTGACACTCTATTTTAGTTGATTCTGCTTGATAGATGCTTTAGTTGATTATGATACTATGTTGTTCCTTTTCAGATATGACTTTGATATTATGTTGTTTTGTACTTTGTGGATGATACATTGACATCTTGATTATCTGGTTTTTTTTGTGTGATGATACTAAGATAGACACGTATATGATATGTTTTATTTGCTTAAAAGTTTTATGAGGCTATCATGATGAAATGATTGTTTATGATTTATCTTGCTCGTCAGTATTGGTGAAGAAGACAGTGTAGCATTACTCATTCATGAGTACCTTGCTACGCTGTGATTCTTCTTCATGGTGTGTTTTCTGATATAAGTATATATATTTTTTAACAACGATGTTTCCTGCAGATACAGGTACTGAGTATTGGCTCCACCTACTTGACAGGTCAGAGCGTACCCTGATTTAATAAAATTATGTTGATCTGGAGGTATTGACAGGTCCTTTTTGAACCATCGTTCTTTAATGAACGAGTACCTATTTGTTACCCCACTTTGTTGTCCAGTTTGTTCTGTTGTGTCATGTTGTCTATATTGTTTTGTGTTTGGGAATTTAATATTTAAGTTCAACAAATATATGTTAATGTATTTATAAATACTTATGGTTATGTTTGTGATTTAATTTATTAATTTAAATTAAATAAGTTATTTATTTTAAAGTGAGGGTTAATTGTTTCAAAAGTATTTAATTTAATATAAATTGTTGATTTAATTGTGCAAACAAGGTTTATGAGGAAATAGATATTTTAAGGAAAAGATATTTTTAACATGTTATGAATCTTTGATTTGAAGATGAAAATATGATTTCATATTAAAAGGGTAAGTTGAACTGATTGATCTATTTAGAATGCATAATGAACTATCAGTTTTAAGTTTTATGATTGAGAGTTAATTGAATGCATTAATATCTTTTGGGGATTGCAATTTTGGGGATTCACGGTAACATTCTGGAAGAATTTTCACGGCAACAATTTTAGTATATTTTTGCATAGAAGATACTCTAAAAAAATCATATTTTAGAATTGGTTTGCAAGCATAATTTAGAAGTTGGATTGATTTGAATTTCTTTGTTGAAGCCTGGTGAATTTATAGCGGAATTAAAAGAAGCTTCAGTGATTCATTTTCTGCCAGTCATCAAACTTTAAACAAGTTTTCTTCTTGGTTTTAAATTCTTGTGTTTAATTCTGAAAAAATAATGTTGAATTTTGTTGTTTTGTAAAGAAATTGTTTTGGTGAACCTGCACAAATTATTCCAGATCTGAAATCATCTTTATTTTGGTTGTGAAATAAATGTGTTAGCATGATTTTGAAATTTTAAGAAAAGATTCAAGTTTTTCTTTTATTTTCTAAAGTAGATTTAAGCAAATTCCTGATCTGAACAATTAAGTGGCTATAGATTCAATTGAGGAATCATGGGGTTCATGGTTTATTGTGTTACGAATTACAAATTTTTTGAATTGAGAAGAGTTTTCATTTGTCATTGATATTACTCTATATCCAATCTTTTATTCATACTTTAACTGTATATCTCCAAACTTATCACTATATATGGCGCATTTAGGGATAGAGGGAGATTTTATTATTAAACTGTCAGATACTTGCCATTCTTGGGAACTTTTGTATATAACATTGCTTAGTACGCATCAATTATTTTGGTATTTTCATTGACTATCACCTGTAGGTTCATATCATTCAGTTTTATTATAATTTTGTTTATTAAAATTGTGTGCAACCTCCTTATAATCTATACAACTTGGCTTTGATGTCGACTTTCTTTTTGGTGAGAACATTTTTGTTTATTTACCATAAATTCTCCTGCCAGAGTTTGTGTGTGGTTGTAGCTAGAGATTAGAGAGTTTAACCATGGAAGTATCCCCGTACAGTTGAAACTGCTCCTCTTCAATTGTCTTTTATCTTTTAGATTGGAGGAACTCCACTGAAATGCCCATATTCTTTCATTCTTTTCATCATGCGTCCAGTCTTGGTTTGTCCACGCTTGTGTTCACTTGGCATTATGCATGCGTTAAATGTTTAGATTTTATTGTGTTTCTTGTACTATGCTGGAATAATCTATATTGTGATATTTGTGCATGGCGAGTTCATTGCTTATCATTAGTTGAGTGTTTCACATTTATGATAGCAAACTACTTGTTGGCGGTAGAATACTATGTACACATGTCTTGTTAAATATAGACATTTGTTATTTTAGAATTAATTCGCATCCAATGGTGATAAAAGGTTGATTTTGTTAGATGGACAAGAATGTTTATTTTGATTTAGTAAGTGATTTCTAGTTAGGAAGTTATTAGATGTCTATGCATGGTGTACGTACTGCCTTTAATTGTATGATATTTATTTTTAACCAATACTTTATTCTTTATGGTGCGTAATCTTTTTGCATGGTACGCTAGTTACATGTGTTGTAATTTGATTCTTTATAGAATTGAATTAAACAAACGACTCTTAGATCGCTATTGATACATTTCTTTATATAATAAATTGTATTGTTTTTAAATGAGTGATTTAAAGATGTAAAGGATTTTTATCATTCGTACTGAATTATAATAATAGATGTATTTTCTTAAGAATTATAAGACATTTAATTATGTCAAAAGATTATAAACTTTTAATTCATGAAGATCGAATACATGAATTGCGGAGTTGTGTACATTCTATAATATAGGTGTGTACACAGAGTGTTATTGAGATATGTTTTTATTTCTCCCGAGGCTAGGAAAGTGAAATCGTATCGATAAGTTTATTAAGCTTTAATTATGTTGCTCAAATTACAATGTTTTTTATTTGGGGTATAGCTTTGCACATTTTTTTGTTGTCTAAAGAGACATCTTAGAGATTATGGTATGTCTCTAGTGAAAGATGTAAACATTTGTGGTTTTGATCTTTATGCTTGGTAGCTACGCCTAGTCTTTTGATGTTGAGTCATGTTATAGAAAGAGTGGCTTGCAGTAGGGGCCGAAATCCTAAGAGGTTGTCTAGGTAACCTATCGTAGGTATGTAAATTCAGTGGAAACCTAACTAATGTACTAGGGGTTGGGTAGAACTAAACATTAACTCAGATAAAAGTTTGTCTTGCCTACTTTCATAATGCTCGTTTAGATTGAGAAAAGGATGAGAAGGCCCTGAATGGCTAGTCACCAATCTTGTCTTCTTGAAAGATGGAGCAACTCCACACTAGTTTGCATAGGGGTTGGGAATCGATAGAGACTACCAGGGTAACTCTTGGAGAGGGCTAATAGTCTAGGAAGATTCACCAGGGTAACCTATCCTGACAGTGTGATGACACTCTTTACTTATTACATGAATGTGATCCTTTGTATTGAGCTATCCCTAGTTGCGTTTTGTTACTGGGAGTTTATTTATTATGTTTTGATATCGTTATGTCATGATGTGTATATAAGCCACGTAAATGTAATGTTTTGTCTTCTTGTTTGTGGACCTATCATTATATCCTAGCACGGAGGGTGTGGACCTTCGGGTTCCATGTGGTTGGGAGGAAACCGTGCTATACCTTCCTTGGATATTCATGTAGTTGATATTATACTTACAGTTGGTTCTAATTACTTCATTGTTCATGACAGTGGATGCAGAATGTGTTCGTGGATATGGATGTCAGTTGGGATGTGATCATTATCCTCTTTGTATATTTACCTCTTGTATATGAGCGTACTCATTGTATCATCATTATGATGTATTGAGATTTATTAGAATCTCACATGATGTAATTTGGACTTATGGTTATCCGAATTGTATTAAGTTTTGAAAACTTGATCATTCATGAATTTAAATTTGTACTTATGTTTTATGATAGAATGTGTTGAATTTATTTATTATGAATATGTAACATCATCTTGGAATCCTTATGGCAGATGTGTAATTAAATCTCTTTTAAAAAAAATTGTTCAGTTAATTTGTTCTTTACACTTTGTTTAACAAAAACCAAGGTGGGGCGTTACAAAACATATGTCGTGCATATATGTAAATCATGAATCAAACACACCATGAAGAGAAAATCATGGAATCACAGGGCACTCGCAAGTGAGTGATGCAATCTCGTTCCCGTCACCAATACAGTGTCACATCAAAATTGACAAAATTAAAACATCAATTAACTATAGATGAGCATATATCAATATCAACTCAAATAAAAAACTATGCTAACCAGAAAGCATGTCAAAAATAGTAATCATCCATAAATTGTAACATCACATCACAATATAAAAACCATCATCACTCCAATGTCAGCAATCAAATAACAACAACATAACATCATGGTATATCAAAGTAAAAGCACTATTAGAAAATATAAGCAAATCAGACAGGTGTTACATCCTCCCCCTAGGATTAGGCTTACTCCTGGAAGCCTATGAACAAATAGGGATAGAGCTCCCTCATTCTAGTCGCATCCTCTCAAGAAGCCGAAGTATCATTTCTCGGATCCCACTAGACCCTAACCTGCTCAATATCTTGACCCCAGAGAGTGAGTTTCATGTGTTGTGTGACAACCACGAGCTCCAAGGCCAGTTGCTCGTCCTCTACCTGTAAGGAATTTCAATCAAGGATGTGAGATATATTAGGGTGATAAGGCCTAAGTACTGAAACATGAAATATGTTGTGTATGCACAAGAGACTGGGCGGCAAAGCAAGACAGTACGCTACTAGCCGAATCTTCTCAAGAATCTTGAATGGCCCAAAAAATTGAGGTGCAAGCTTAGAGCCATTTCCATATCGGATTGGAGTCTTTCACGGATGCACTCGCAAAAGGACTCGATCTCCTACTACAAACTGGTGATCCACTTGATGCACATTTGCATACTTTTTCTACCTATTTTTTGCAACAACCAAATGTTCCCTTAGACAGATCACTTGCTACTTCATATCCTAGAGCATCTCAGGACCTAATAGAACTCTATTCTCTAACAAATCCCAACTCAAAGGAGTTTGACATAGTCATCCATATAATGCCTGGAAAGGAGGCATACCAATCAAACTCTTATAACTATTGTTATAAGCAGACTCCACTATATGGAGATAGTCCTCCCATCATGTCTAATGGTCCATCACATACATGTGTAACATATCTGAGTCAAGGATCTAGCTAACCCTCTTGGTTTTTCCATCTATCTTAGGGTGATACTCTGATCTAAAGTTCAACTATGTCTCCATCACATGCTGCAATGATGTCCAAAAAGTTGAGATAAACATAGGATCCCTATCAGAAATGATCCGACGAGGAATGTGGTGCAACCTAACTATATCTCCCATGAACACTAGCAATGGAAAAAGCATTATAGGATGAAGGAATAGGCGAGAAGTGTGCTACCTTCATCAACCTATCCACTGTTACCATAATGGCATCATGTTGTCATGAAGAATTGGGTAACCCAATAATGAAATCCAACGAGATCATATCCCATTTATATTCTAGTACTAAATGTGGCTGCAGAAGTTTTGTTGGAACATGGGGAGATGAATCCTACTGACTACCACCGTGACCGCCTCCATAGCCACGACCACAACCTCTACTGCGATCTCACCTAGGTGGCATGATCCTACAAAACACCACCATAGAACAAGTCTCAGATATTAGACGAGAACAACAAAAGGGTAGGGAACAAAATCTCAAGAATCTAAGTACTATATCCATGATTAACATATATTCTTCAAATACGCAAAAAATCACATCATCTAGAACCACATCACAAGGCTACACAAGGGTCCATCTAGACACCGAAAAGCAGCATACTAATCCATGATACACAATCCATGAGCCAAGAGCCAATATCCATCTCACATAATCCATACCTCACACTCAGTGGCATGATGGTGTTAGGCCACACACACATGGTGATACCATCCAAGCAAGACCACAATGACCTATCTCTTGCTGTATAAGGTGGTTAGTCTCCAAGAGATAGTCATCACACATAGTTGGGTAGTGGGTCCTAGCTGTATAACAGCCTCACATACCCCCATCCTCAAGTTTCCCTATGTCTACTTCCTTGTATACACTCACCAAGTGTGCCTCATACGTCCTTGGAGAGGAATCACAATACAACACATGACCGGCCTCGAAAACAATAAGGGTAAAATATTTTAGCCACCAAAGTCATAAAGAAGAGCAAATAAAAATTCAATTTCAACAATAAAGCAAGAAATGTGCACAATTTCAACACTAAATCAAGTGTAACCATGAGGGCTACGAGAAAATAAGATTACAAGGTGTGGCTAAACCATTACAATCAAATATAAACAAGATGTAGTCCTTCACAATCAACATAAAATCATCAATAACCATAAATAAAGTCCATAATCTTCAAAATTGCACTGTACAACATTGTGTGACTAGATACTAGCCACCAAACAAGGAAGGAGGGAACATCGTCAGGCTATAATAGTAGCCCACATGTGATGCAGAGTGAGCATGCCATCCGCATGTCTTAGAGTGTACTCCTTAGCTACACTCTACCTTGCATCATCATGCGACATGGTCATAAACTAGTCGGAGAAGGCACACACTAGTCGTATGCCACATGGCAATGTGTTTGTGGCTCTGTAGAAGTAGGCATGTGCATATCACATCCCGCATAGTGATACCTCTTGGAGAAGGCACATGCAAGTACTCACCGTAGCCAGAGGTATACATGGCTAGGACATACTCATATGCTAACTGACCCAAACACTGTCAAAGCAACCATGGGTATCCCTCTACAAGTGTGTGAGGCCTCATTACGCTCATCACACAAGTAGGCTATCATCATCACTAGCATTATGTTGGAACATCAGTGGCATCATATCCCTTTCATCATGTCGAAACATGTGTGGATACGATGTATACAATACATATATGAGTAAATCAATATGGGGCTACTCGAGCTTCACCTCTCATATGGACAAGGTAGACTCGCTAATGCCAGTTTAATGCCCCTATGGACGGCCAGGCATAAACTAACAAACCAATGTTGCAGTACTCAAAACTATGGGGATTACGCTAACACATATGGATCAAGTACCTTGTTCCATCATAAGGGAAAGTAGTTGGTATGTTTCCTCAGGATCAGTTGAGCTAAGACCGCTCTATGTTGCAATATGTGCACGCTGCACACTCCACCCAAGGAACTTTGTGGCTACTACTTCCCCTTCATGGATTGAGGGGCTAGAGAACCAAAAGAAAAGAATCTATGAAACTATCTTTTGGCTACTCTTATATATATATAGATTATCAACTACACGTGGGTTGTCCCTCAATCAGGTAACAAACATACAAACACACAAAATGGTATGGTTAATCCCACACCAAATACAACATATTTCGTATGGATGATACACTGTAGCAACATCCCATGGGCCCATAAAGCAAGTATAGGGTATTCACAACAATCAACCAATTCACAATTATTGGCTTCTCACATTTGCAAGGGAAGTATAATTACATATACAATTCCATAAGTATATTTACTTCCATAATCCATGTGATTCATATCATCACATATATGCATAACCCATCATTAGTTTTTCTTGCAAAACACCCAACACAAATCCATATTTCACTATTCATAATAGAAAATCATTTATCTTTTATACAAGAGAGTGGTTAAACCTCCACACAACTCCATGTCATAAATACATACTGGGTATGTGCAGGATCATCATGGAAAAAATAGGCCCTTAAGTGGCGAAAATTTTAGAAAAATAAGAGTTAGGCAACTTGACATAAAAATTTGAATAAATTATCTATATTATTTCAAAAATATGTAAGAATAGAATTTGTAGAAAATTTAATGTAGTTTCTAAACTACTAGGTTTATTTTTAAAAAATATATATTTGGTGAAAATTTGAAATTTCAATGTAGTAGTACTTAAATTTCAGGCAAAAAATAAGCAGGTGTCTATCTAACCACCCTAACCACAATAAAATGATAATATTTTTTTATAATATTTTAGATATAAGTAGAGGACTCATGTCCCGATGTGATGCATATTTTTTTGTAATTTTTTTTCCAAGTAAATAATTAATTATAAATTGTTTATTACAACTTTTAAAAAATATAAAAACACATATGTTTGACCACCTTAACTTGGTCAAAACTTCATGAAATTCAATTTTTTTTTTTAATCCTATAGTATGCAAAGCATAGAATGTGACGCATGTTTCAGATTGAAAAAATGTGATAATGTTTGAAAGCCATAGATGTTTTTCAATCAGCCTATCAATTAGGACTTTAGTCATAATTCAAATAGAAAATGAATAATAATTACTTATTAAATTCAAAATAAAGCATAATTTATATTGGTGGAAAGCTGAGAATCTCCTTTAAAAACCCTTTTCATTTCATCAATTTTGGGTAAAAAAAGTCATCAACCACATACCCATCATATCGCCACTTTTTGTCCCATCATGTTCTAGCACATACCCTACTAACATACTTAAAATAGAGCATCCCATATTCATTTCTAACATAATTAACAACTATTTAATCATCTATAGCAAGAGTAATAGAAGGAGAGAAGATGAACATATCTTATCTACCTCTAGGGTAACTAGGTTGACCCTAAACATAAAGCACTTAGTATAGTCAAGGAAAACAAAGAAAGGAATACACACATAAGAGTACAAACAACAAGGACAACCTAATGGGCTCATGTGAAACTAGATTTCCCAGTGTTAGAACTTGGGATCTAATACCATGTGTAATGCCCCACCACGAAACCCTAGAGGATAACACAAACACAACAGAAGCATAGCAAAAAAAAATTTAAGTCTAATAATAACATGTAAGCTAAATACACTTAACGCATGCATCCTCTAAGGTACATGACAATGCTTACATGTGAACCCCATAATATACAAAAGTAAACTACCATAACGTATAATAATACTCATGAAATAATAACATACATACAAAGCATTAAACTCCTCACATAAGATACGAAGTACATTAAGAATCATTTAAAGATTACATTCATTCCATAAAGCAATTACAAAGCTCATTTCCAAAATGAGGAAGTTCATACATTAAAGTTACAATTTCAATGTTACAAGATTCCTCCTCAAATACAAATGAGGAGTAATACATATACAAAGTATCCAACTGATACACAAGAACATAAGAGAAAGTACAAAGCAACATGTACACATGAGCTCTCCAATCTAGAAGATCCTACCCTCACGAACATGAAATAGTAACCCAACGGTGTAAGGTGCACGTTCCACCCAACCAAATGGTACCCAAAGGCCCACCCCCCATGCTATGAGATAGTAAAAGGGCTCCCTAGACAAAACCAACAACCTCTAGACACAAGAAGCCTCAAGACTAAACTACACAAGTACAATACATAACATGAAGGTTACATTGCTTCTAGAGTAAAAGAATCAATTACATCAACTAAACAATTATATTGTTGTCATAGGAGGAGTGCCATCACAAAGTTGCATGGGTTACCCTGGCACTACTTTGTGTGTCGGCTCCTAGTGAGAGCCAATCCCCTACTGACAACACAAGGAACTAATCCATAACCCAAGGGTAAACATAGTGCACAAACGGATATTAAATCCCAGTCCAAAATATAAGAGGCAACATATATCGTTTGTAGTAACCAGGTGTTTAAAATGAATTATAACCAAGTGCACTACCCAAGGAAAACAAAGGGCTGAACCATAAAATACAACAATCCCCTTTACAAATTAACATCATCTGGAAGTCTTACCGACTCAACTAACTAATTTCTCCAAGAAATGTAAATAGAAGAAATCTCAAATTAAATAGGCAATTCAGGCAAGTATTTAAATACTATCATTAGGATTTTCTAAATCCAATTTCCTTATCAAGAGAACAATAATACATTGTTTAAATTAATCTAACTTATAGCAATATCATTTACAAACAATTATGAAATAAATCTAATTATTTAAATCAATATCTCAATTTTCAACTAAATAGAAATCAGATTTCCTCTTTTAAATTATATCATTTAAAAATGATCTAAATCATGCTTTTGCATGTTTCTTATTATAAAACTCATTTAAATATATATAATTAAATATATTATTTAAATATTCTAAAATTTTATACAAATTTTCCAACATATAATAAAATATAAATATATATTTAGATAAATATATATACATATTTAAATATATACATATATATATAAATATATATATATATATAATATATTATATTTTATTAAATTTAAAACCTTGAAATAAAGCAAAATCACAAAGCATAATAAGGTAGATGAATTAAGTTTTATGGGGGTTGTTTAACACAGCCGACCCATATGGGGTAGTGGCTATGTAGGCAGCTTGGGCGCTACCTATGAAGGCAACACCGACTACCTCCACAACTATTTCCCCTTATGGGGATAGTTGTGGGGGTAGCCCCCACGCCTCCCCCTATACCATATACAAACAAACTTTAAACAAAAATAAAACCTGTGATTTCATACTAATAAATCATCATACGGAAATTCTTCCATCTATTTTTTTTAATATATAAATTTTGCAAAAAAGTTTTCTACATAAAATTTAATAAAATATATATATATATATATATATATATATATATATATATATATATATATATATATATATTTGTATATGTATATGTATATATTCAAATATATACATATATATATATAAATATATATAAATTAATCAACACGAATGCCCCAATCAGGAAAATTATTTTCATAAAAGCTTTCTACAAGAAGTATTTAGAAAATTTCACAGAGGTTTTCCAATTTTCCCAGTCAAATAAAACTAATTGGGAAAACAAATTTAAATGATATTCTTCTACATGAAGATCTTTCCAATACAAATAAGATTTTCCCCATTTTTTTAATAAGAAGATTTTTTATTCCATTCCTACAGAGACCTATAAATTTTTTTATTGTTTTCCTCTGGGATTTTCTATTGTTTAAAAATAATTTTCTACAGAGGCTCTCTAATTTCATTATAAAATTTTCTATAGAAGCACTTAAATATTCACGACAATTTTTCAAACACATAAAGCTTTCAAATCTATAAAATAAATTAAAGCTTCTACACCAATACTTCTTGTACAAGCAATCTTTCCAATTTATAAAATAATTAAAATAATTAAAAGAACTTGTTTTCGGAAGCTTGAGAAATTGAAGTTTGAAGAAGAGCTTCGCCTGTAGATACCAATTTTCCAAAGCTTCCTCCAAAATATTACTTTTCCATAAAGATGAAAACCAAACCCAGAGCCCATAATTTTTTTGAGAACCTCATTTTCAGTTTTTTCAACAACCTCCCCAAAATATCTTTTCCATTCCCATGAAGTAACCTCTTTCCTTTTCAGTTATTGCAAATATTCTCTCTAAGAATTATTTCCCAACAACAGTAATTAATTAATTTTCTAACACAAATGTCAAATATAAAATATCTTTTAACCAACTCTTAGATATTTCCTCTTTTGACATTTACAAGATTTTATGCAATTTACAATTCAAATTTCACATATTAATTTTCTAATTAATTTTTTAAATCTAATTAATTTAATCACTTTATAAAATAAATTTAATCTCAAGGATTAAATTACTTTACAAAATAAATTTAATTTAATTAATTAAATCAAATATTAAGCTTCTAACAACATTAATCAAGATTAATTAAATAATCACTAAAAATCGTTATAAACATCAATTAACATTAATTTCCCGCAGAACATACCTTGCAAAATAAATAAACGACAAGGAAAATGTGGACAACATAACAACAAAGCATACTGAAATAAGGACTAATGACACCCTGTGACTAGGGTTATGGTTTGACAAGGAAAACCCTGTTATTATCTCCCAATCAACTATATCGTTGGGCAATGGACACACTCAAACCTGTGAATATAGGTGGAGCTAATGTCCTGTACCTGCAACCCTATAATAAAACATATGTCGTACATATATAAAAATCATGAATCAAACACACCATGAAGATAAAATCCTGGAATTATAGGGCACTTGCAAGTGAGTGATGCAATCCCGTTCCCTTCACCAATACAGTGTCACATCAAAACTAACGAAATTAAAACATCAATTAACCATGGATGAACATATATCAATATCAACTCAAATAAACAACTATGCTAACCAGAAAGAATGTCAAAAATAGTAATCATCCATAAAGTGTACCATCACATCACAATATAAAACCATCATCTCTCCAATGCCAGCGATCAAATAACAACAACATAGCATCATGGCCTATCAAAGTAAAACACTTGTTAGAAAATATAAGCAAATCGGAGGGGTACTACATAGAAAACAAAGATAATTCAAGAATCCTTTATATCCATAATCCTCAAAACGGCTCTAGATTGTGGAATTTCCTTTTATCTTGTAGAATAATAATTATAGACTATTTAACTTGGGACATAAGAAATGAGAAATTAGCTCTATTTTGGGAGAATTCCTATAATGGACACCCTATTGTTAAGAACTATGACACCTTTACATAGACAAAATGGATCCTCTCCACAAAATAGGGAACACGTGTGGGTAACTATGCACACAAAGAGATATCCTATGGTATTTCAACTTGGTACTGGAAGGACTTTGAGTCTAAGGGTATCTCCAATTCCAAGAGTGTTGAGCTCTGATAGATTTTCAATGTTTGATGACTCTTGTTGACTAATGGGTAAGACTATTTAATATGGAACAATTCA
Organism: Sequoia sempervirens; assembly: GCA_007258455.2. Lineage (NCBI taxonomy): Eukaryota > Viridiplantae > Streptophyta > Pinopsida > Cupressales > Cupressaceae > Sequoia > Sequoia sempervirens. Next base: position 129,458 of record VDFB02089431.1, read on the forward strand.
AATTATAGAAAATATTTAGTGAAACTTGGTTATTCAATTGTGCATAAATGGAGGGAGTGAAGAATAACATACCTACACACATTTATTGGAATAATTTTTTTCTTCCAAATGTTTTTGATAATGTAAGCAACATTTACAGGGTGTTGTATGCTACACAGAGAGCCACAAGGGCCAAAAAGTCCAGATAAAAAAAACATTATCTAAAACACAAAACCAAAAAACACCTAACTAAACCCAAACAAAGATTGATAGCACACATGGACCAACAACAAACCAGCAGCATACTAGCTAGCCTTCTCCCAATTCTTAGACAACAGTTGAACCATATCATCACAGATCCACTCTTGGTGGTCCTCGGTCTTCTTTATCCCCATTTCATCATTCATGGCATCCAATAGGTTATTGGTGACATAGTGAATCATTTTGACAGTGAAACGAGTCAACCCAAGGAGCTTTTTTTCCAAGATTTCCAATCTATTTCTTAGCATACCAATCTCCTCCTCGCTTCCCGTAGTGTAGATAGGATCATTCTGTTCAATCTCCAACAGCTTCGACAAATGGGAGGCCAAACCCTCCTTCTGAGGTAAACCACTGTCAGGAACAGGAGGAACCTCTAGATTTCTCCTCATCCTTGTCTGCCAAAACGTCTTTCACATCGTTGCCTTTGTTGTCAGACAACTCCTCTTCAATATCCAAATCCCTAATCTACACTTTTTTATTGTTTTTAGCCAGCCTTCCAAAGCGCCTAATGATGGCGTCACAACTAATAACCAGGGTCCTTGCATCCATTGTATCACCTAAGGAATCCTTTCTCACAACATTCTTTCCTTTATTAGGAGGCACCTTCTCCTTCATACCTTTCTTTTTCAAACCAGGCTTACTAGGGGTCTTAGTAGGGGTAGATTTTAGATCACATAAGCTAATAGTCACACTAGTCTGGGCAACACCATCAACACCCTTATGTTTTTTTGTAGCAAGTTTGGGTTTCTCAACAGGGGTCAGGTGACTCTTTCTGATAGGGCCTTTAGATTCAGCCAGGGACAAGTTGGGCACGGTGGGTGGCTCAATTTCCTCAATACAAATAGTTGATATAGGTTTCAGAGAGCACAAAGCCAGGTGGAAATGGTAGAGTCTTAGGATAAGACCCTGATAGAGAGACAGAGGAGTAGGTTCATTAGGGTTAGCAACAACCAAATTAATACATTTTTCAACCGAATTTTCAAGGTTTATAAGTAGGTAGAAGGGAAAGCTCATAAGAACCTTATGCCTAAGATGATTTAACAAGGGATGTCTATGTAAGGGTAGCTTTATAGAAAATAATTTTCACTATAGATAGATTCAAGAAGTTAGTTTATTAAGGCCCACCTAGATGTACAATAGGCAATGCTTTAGAGGAGTCATCAAATCATCTCCACTTGTATCTTAGTTTTCTCTAGATCATTGGGGATGGTTATGTGCAAATCTTGGGAGGAAAAGTGCACTGCCAAGAAATATAATAAGCCTATTCAAATATTGGTCCATCATCTACAAATATGCTCTCTTTGATTATTTATGGTTATTGAGTCCATCTATTCTATTATGGGAGATCTAGAGGGAAATAAATAAAATAATATTCTAGGACAAGGAAATTTCCCTCCATTTTTGAATAAGGTAGAAATTGTAGAAACCTATAGATCTCAGAGATTGTTAAAATAAGCACCAATGAACCAAGTTTGCATAAATTTGACCAACCATATTAGGAAAACTAGGCATACATATATAGGCATGAAGGAGGCACTCAACCTCCATGAAATGAGGATAGGACTCCTCACTCACGGAGTGGTGGCGAGTTGCCTACCTCAAAAGTAGCAAGAGGTGTTGAAAGTGATTTGAAACCTCTAAAGACACGTAACTACCACTGACACCTCACATGAGAAAGATTCAATTGGATGTCTAGGTATGCTTAAAGCCTAAGTATATGAAAATTATGTTGAAACATAGGAAAAATGGGGGGAGGAAGGATAGAAGACCTAAAAATAGGATGTGAAATGAGGGACCTATGCCAAAAGAGAAACGGGGTGTCCACCTAATCACAAATCCACCTCTTCCATGTTCATTAGGAAGAGGGATAGTGCCAAAAATGATTATAATTGACTTACAACCCTCAAGGTGAGTCAACCCTAGGTTTGGAAATTATGTTACCTTAACTTCCTTATGACAAAAATGACTGAACAATAGTTTTGGGAGAAGAAAAAAATTACTTTAACAATCAAACCTATGAGATCTAACACTTGGAACATGAAGTATTATGATAAAACTATAAGAAAAAACCATTAACCAATAGATATGAAAAAGTTAGGATGGTGTTTACCTAGCTCCAAAAGTGGGTTACAGGCTTTACTGAAGGACTAGCCATGGTTGTGTTGTTTTCCGTAAAATGCATTCACAAGTGAAAACTTGTCCACTATGCGAAAAATATATTCACGAGGGCTAGTGAAATCCAATGTCCACTAGGTGAGCCCCAAGAAAGTGAGAAACACACACTAGGTTGATATGTACCCACAAAAAGGGTGGCTAATGGGAAATTCATGTCATGTCTACAAGCTCACATACGTCAACCATACCAAAAGTTATACCTAGAATGATAACTTTGATAAGGTGCCACATAAAAAAAAATGGTTCCACAAGGCTAGTAAGTTGCATTATGATAGACACTCATGAAAAAAAAAGGCTCCATAAGAAAGAAAATTGTGTTATGCTTGGTGGCCATGAAAAAGTTTTAAATGCAATAGGATAGGATAGTCAAAGGGGTTTTTCTTAGTTCATGAAAGGTCACACCTTAGGGAATAGCATGCTTAATGTCACCAAGAGAGAACTAGTCAAGGATAAAAGATTTGCACCTTAGGGAATGCAAGCCATAACATTACCACCAAGAGGAATGTCATATGCTAAGAAAGGTCACACTCTTGAAGGACATCAAACCCAATGTCACCACCAAGAAGAAGATACATCACATGAAGTAAGAAGACCACACTTTGTTCAGGAAATATGTAAACAATGAGTGGGGACGTGTATGACCCCACTTTAAAGAAATTTCTAAACACCACTTTGTGATCAATTACTTTAAAGTAGAAAAATGATAAATGAAAATATATGAGAGCTTTATTCAAAAATCCCTATGCCAATGATATGTTTCCAAAATAGAGCTACATCACGAAAAGGAGGTTTCCTCCCATATACAATCCTAAGATAACACATAAGGGATCCAAGGATCTTGGGTTAGCATTATACCTTTGCTATAGTGATATGATCAAGCTCAAAACTATCATCATTCCCCAAAAAACTCATGCAAAAATGAGCACAAAAGAAGAATGACACCTAGAGAGAAAAATAAAGAAATTTTTTTGGGTCAACATGGAAGAGACCTAAATGTCTCAATGGCTTGCATCATCCCCAAAAGGAAAACACAAGACAAATGAAAAGATAAATGGTTATGACAAATAGAAGAATGGAGATACAAATAGAAGAATGTCATGAAAAAATTTCTTCTTTTGTATCCTTGTTCCAAGGGAGTGACAAGGGTCATCCAAAGTAGGCTCACAAACATATAAAGGCACACCAAGCAGCACAATATAGGGGATCACATTACACACATGCAATCACATAGAACATAAAAAGAAAACAAAGAAAAGATTAGTATGGCACATGCAAGTCAACCTATAGCAGGTCATTTTCATCCCAATGTTGTTCTTCATAGGAAAAAGGAGAACAACTAGCCAAAGGGACAACGAGAAGTGTCATACTATGGAAATTCTATCTAACCCCTTGCCCCCCAAGTGTAGGGAAAGGATGAGTCGAGATAGGTGCTAAGAATGTGTTGCTTACAATATTTAAATGTAAGTGAGCATGTGATGACCCTAAAACTATCACATGTCAAGGAGAAAAGTGATCAATTATTAATTGATTATACAATCATATTGACTTGAAAGCAGTTCAAATTTTCTAATGATTCTCTTTAAATAATGACACTCATCAGTAATATGCCCAAGATTTCTATGATATTGACAGTGAGACATGTTTGTACTTTTTCCTTTTTTTATTTTCTTTGATAGGATACAATGCTATGAGTCCTTGATTAAGGAGTACACCATGTGTAAGGCTTTTTCATTCTTGGACATAGGACAAGGGAATTGCAACTTCTTTATTTTGTAATATTTTTGTTGTTTAATTGATCGAGGAATTATTAGAGGTGGAGGGGGGTGGAGGATCTTGATATCCTAATCCCTTTGTATCTTCAAATGGTATTTGTTCTAACAATTTGTGTATTTCACGCTCATCTGTTATGTTACATCCTTGTTTGTTTAAGATCTTAAAGTCTTTACCATAACTCTCTTCTAGGTTAATGGGTGTATTGGTAACTCGATTGGCATATGATAGAAGAGTATCACTATTGTTCTTGTTAACAAGTTTATTCATGATTGATGGTTGAGGCTTGCTTTATGATTCAATTTCAGGATGCAAAATTTTGAACATATTTCTAGTGATGGAATGATAGGAGGTATTTGCATGGATGGATAGAAGGATGTGTTGTTCTCAAGGTTGTGTAAGGAGTCTTGTATAAATTTTTGCATGATATCTTCATCTTGGCCTAAGATGTCCACCTCACGGGGACATTCATTAAGAGGTGAAGGTTCATGAATAGGCTTAATTGTACTAGGGTCATCACCAAAACACACAACTTGAAATGTCTACCAAATATCTCAAGGACACTCATATTTACCAAAACACATATACATGATGAAGTTGTAAAAATGCAAATTTTAATGTAAGATTTCAGATCTGATAAATGACTGGTTAAGGTAAAAGGAACTTGAAATGATGTCTTTTTAATGTAATTTATGATTTCAAACAATGCACTTAATTTGACCAATTGAACTTAATGCAAGAAAGTACAGAATTTTATATTTTCTAAAACTAAAACATAGATCCGACTGTAGAATGAAATGAAGCAAACAGAGACAAAATGATGCCTAAAATTTTGAAAAAGAACCTGCACAAGGACAAGTTCACCCAAGGGTGAATGAGTCTTTGTATAGGGGTTGGATAAATTAAATTTTGTGTTTTTGGTTTGATATTTGAGTTCTTTGTTTCAAGTTGCAAACTATGTTCTATGACATATTTTCCCAATTATAGGTGTATTAATGCAAGTTTGACTAGTGAAAAATAGTGAACAAAGTGACAACTTTTTGAATATAGTTTTGAACTGAATTTTGAATCTAAATGAATGAAAGACACTATTGAGGTAACTATAATGCAAGATGTATGCAAAACTAATGCAATTTTTTTTACTTTTTATGAATAATGATGCAAACATGCAAAATTAAACCCTAAATGTAATGTAAAGCACACTAATGCACAACACACTAATGAAAATTTAGATCTATGGCTTCTGAATGTCTCCAAATCAAAAGTTATGAAGAACAATGCAAGTTTCACCAAAATGAAATGAAGGAAAAAGGGGGAAGGAAGGATAGGAGACCTAAAAATAGGATGTAAAATGAGGGACATATGCCGAAAGTAAATGAGGGTGTCTACGTAATCAAAAATCCACCTTTTTCATGTTCATTAGGAAGAGGAATAGTGCCATAAATGACTCTAGAATTGAATTACAACCCTCAAGATGAGTCAACCCAAGGTTTTGGCACTATGCTTCCTTAATTTCCTTATGACATAAATGACTAAATAGCAATTTTGGGAGAAGAATAAAAGTTCCTTAATAATTAAACCTATGAAATCTAACACTTGGAACACGAAGTATTATGATAACACAATTATCATAAACAACCATTAACCATCTGATCTGAGAAGGTTAAGATGGTGTTTACCTACCTCCAAAAGTGGGTTTCAGGCTCCACTGAAGGACATATTTTCCTAAGGGAAAATGGGTCTCTGTACAAGGGCCTGAAAATTATTTTTCCAGCCCTCAAATCTTGGATCTAAGCTTTTGATCCCCCCTGGTTTAACTATTAGAAATCTAAAAATAAAACCTACGGGTGAGTTTTCATGTCTTGAAAACTTTGATGACAACCTTGAAAACTTTTCAAAACTGCACTTTTGATCCAATTTCAATCATTCTTCATCTACAAATATGTAAACACAAAAAGAGGATAAAAATGGTTTTTTTTTATGGATAAGGGTTTTCCTTGGTCAAACCCTAGTTTGGTAATTAAACCTTGATAATAAAATAATGATGAAATGAAGGAATTGATGAATGAACAAATCTATGCCACAACTCACCACACCCTTAATGGTTGCCCTTAGAGGAATGAAGTATAACACATCTCTCTAAGTTTTTGATATTGCATAAAATGGCTTTATTGCTTGATAGATCTTGATGCTTGAATGCTTGCTTGAAACTTGAAACCTACATCACAATGTTAGCTCAAAAACATGCATGAACACACATAAATCTTGGCATCATAATAGGATCTTGAATGTTAATATAATTAACTGATAAATCTGCTCTCTAATGCTATTGAAAATAATATTTTCTCTTGTAATTCTTGTAAATAAAGTGTGTTAGATTTGAATTGATAAAAATACCTTATATTTATAGACGTTTCCTTAATTACCTGATAATTAAACACCACAAGATGAACTTACAATTTGAAATTAGATCATTAAAATGCCACCAAAAAAATTTTAAAAAATGGGATCGAAGACTTCCTAGGCCCTAAACCTAGGACACACATTTTCCAAGATGTGTATTTAAGTCTAGGCATTGATTAAATGTGGGTTTCCCTTTTAGAAACGAAATTAATTAGGCTTGTGAATGCATAATTGAGACAATTAAAGGCTTAATTAAGTCCAATTAATTATGGGGATCCAAACATAGTGTGAAAATGTAAATGTGTATATTTTTCAACACTACAAATTAAATAAATACACTAACACCCCCTTAAGCATAACTTAGGTGGGCATAAAATAAATGGGTCTCAACTACTAGCCTGGTAATGTACCCATGTGAAATGTAATCTCTCATAAATGAAGATAGAAAACCCAATGGGAAAAAACTATCCTCCAAAAGAGAGATAAACTTAGAAGAAGGCTAGAAAGCCCCCCCAAATATGATGTTGTTATTGATGTAGATCACATGCCAATAAGAGCTCATAGATGAATAAACCAGCTCTCACTAAATGGTTTGGTGAAAATATCAGCAGCCTGCTCTAAAAACTAGCAAAAGACTAAGTGAATGATCTGCACATGAATAAGCTCTTGAATATAATACATATGAATATTTATGTGTTTGGTTCGTTGATGTTGAACTGGCTTCCTACATATCTAAATGGTGGTTTGGTTGTCAAAATAGATGACTATGGGTTTCCTAAAAGGAATAGAAAACTTAGAAAGAATTCCCTAAATTCATATAGCCTCAGCAGTTGAGTTAACAATCCCCCTAAACTCTGCCTTTGTGGATGATATAACTCAATGGAATTTTTCTTCTTGATAGGCCAACTGATAACACCTAAACCAAGTGAAAAATTGTAACCTAAAGTGTAAGATTTGGCTATGGAGATAGCCACCCAAGATTTATAGACCTATGGAAAGCAAAAAATACTCAGAAGATCAATATGACAAGAATAAACTATATTCCTATCAATGAATGCAAAAAGAATCAATGTACAATGTGAGAGAGACCCTTGGTTATATATCCAAGGTGAGACATAAGATGTCATAAGATTATGACAAGTGTCTTAATCTTATGACATGAGACAACTTATCACAACTACCTAGGTCACATGTGTCACAAGTGAAAAGATAAGATAACAACTAATGACAACTAACACCTTCTAGAAAGAATCTTAGGACCTAAGTAAAATTAACATGTAAATATGTCCCTTAAGTCCCTAGTAAGTGAATTAACTAGGTACAAGACATTTATCCACACCAACACCCCCCCTTAAGTGTAACTTAGGGGGGAGATTATTATGCAGTTGACTCAAAGATGGTTCCTGACTATGAGGCCATGTTAGGTACCCATGTGAAAATGCAATGCAATCCCTCACAAATGGGGAAAAGGAGAAAACACAGTGGGAAAAAACTCCTCCCCAAAAGAGAGAAAAAACAAGAAACTACTCTCAGAAAAATGAGAAGACAAAACCTCGAGTGAGGAAAAAGTCCCTCCTAGAAGAGATAATGAAGAAGGTCAAGTGACCCCCTTGAAGAAACATCTTACACCCCCAAAAGAGCTTGCAAATGGTTATACATACTCTCAGTAAAGGGTTTGGTGAAGATATCGACAACCTGCTTTATTATAGGACAATACTACAAATGAATGACCTGCTCTTGTATCAGCTCCCTAATTTAGTGTATATGGATCTGGATGTGTTTGGTCCACTAATGGGTATGTGCAGGATCATGATGGGCCAAAAAGTGGCGATATGATGGGTATGCGTACGGTAAGTGGCTGACGAATTTTTTTAAACCCAAAATTGATGAAAAGAAAAGGGTTTTTAAAGGAGATTCTCAACTTTCCACCAATATAAATTATGCTTTACTTTGAATTTAATAAAATAATTATTATTCATTTTCTATTTGAATTACAACAAAGTCTTGATTGACAGATACAAACATTTAGCTTTCAAACAATACACAATTTTTATCCGATACATGTGTCACATTCTATGCTTCACATAATTATAGGATTAAAATAAAATTGAATTTCATGTAGTTTGACCAAGTTCTTGTGGTCGACATAAGTTTTATATTTTAAAAGTTGTATTAAAAAATCATAATTAATTATTTACTTGGAAAAAAATTATAAAAAAATATGCATCACATCGGGACATGATTCCTCTACTTATATCTAAAATTTTATAAAAAAATATTATCGTTTTATTGTGGTTAGGGTGGTCAAACAGACACCTACTTTTTTTCTTTCCTAAAATTTAACTACTACTGTATTGAAATTTCAAATTTTCACCAAATAGATTTTTTTTTAAAATAAACCTAGTAGTTTAGAAACTACATTCAATTTGCTATAGATTTATTCTTGCATATTTTTGAAATAATATAGATAACTTATTCAAATTTTTAAGTCAAGTTGCCTAACTCTGATTTTTCTAATTTTTTTGCCACTTAAGGGCCTGTTTTTTCCATGATGATCCTGCACATACCCTAATGTTGAACCGGGTTCTTCGATATTTGGATGGAACTTTGATTGTCACAATGGAGGATCATGGGCCATGGAATGGTGAATCCAAACTCAATTAGAATATTATGAAGCTAAATAGCCTCAGTAGCGACATTAATAGCTCCTTGATACTCAGCCTTAGTCAAAGAGAGAGCAATAGCGTATTGCTTCTTACTCTAACAAAAAATGGGGCCAAAACTAAGATGAAATTTGTAGCTAGAAGTGTACTTTCAATCATTGAGATCACCTTCCCAATTATAATCTATATATCCAACCAAGTTGAGTCTTGTACCTGCTACATAGTGAATCCTGTAATACCCCCATGTTTCTGATACTATTTACTACTATTGTTTGCTTTATATGTTAGTGTGATACTGAATTGTGATGGTGTCTGATTCATCATTTTGGTGTGTGTGGTTGTGTAGTTTAATTGATTGCTTCAATTGATATTTTATTATGATTTATGATACTCTATATGTAGGGTTTGGATTATTTTATTAGGTAATGCTTTCTCTCTAATGTTTTAAATGTCGATGTGATAATCGTAGGGTGATCATGTGATTTGAATTCTGTGTTATTTTATAATGCAATGGTTTAGTGATTAGTTATGATGCAGTAGTTAATTAGAATATTATCTTATGATCAATTTGTTAGAAATGTTAGTTGTTATGGATATTGTAATTGTTAGAATAGATTAGGTGAGAGGACAGTGTACCATCACTCGTTCATGAGTGCCCTACTACACTGCAATTCCTTCTCACGGTAGGATGTTGATTATATATTTATATATACATGTGCTACTTGACGTTTGCTTGGATGCAGGATTGCAGGATTAAGTCTCGATTCCACCTGCTTCGGCAGGACAGGGTGAGCAATCAATTATCCCAATGGGTAAAAATGTTGAAAAAGGGAGTAGGTCTGGAAGCGTCCCCGTCCCAAGTCCGTCGTCTGTTGTGAGTCATGTTATAATTGTGGTTTTCGTTCTAGTTGTTTGTGTAGTTTGTTTTGTTGAGGTATTCAGTTGATTTATGGGTCATGTTTAGTTAATTAACCTTATTTTATAATAATGGATTAAAGTTGTTTAGTGTTTGATTTAATTGTGTGTTAGTTGAATATTAAATTTAAATATATTATAAATTAAAAAGTGATTTATTTATTAAAAGAGTAAATAATTATGTTAAAATTAATAATGTTGACAATAATTAAATTAAATAAATATTGTTGAAGATAATTAAATAATATATTTTATTAATATTAAATTAGCATAGATAATATCTTGTTTAAATAAATTATTTTAATTACAAACTGTTGATAAAATTTGTGCTTTTAAAAGCTGGAAAAGGACCAATAGGAAGGAGGCTTTTTGTGAAAAGAAAGCAGAAGAGCTTTGTGGAGTTTTATTTTGATTTATTATTTTTTTTAGGAGAAGATTATTCACACACAGAACTTCTACTCTGTTGTTTTGGGATCTGGAAAGGAAAAATAAAAGAAAAATAAAAGAAAAGAATTTTTGGTGGTAAAACTGGGGAGAAAATAATTGTTTGAAGATAGATAGATTCGAGAAGGAACTGCAGGAGGAATTCGAAAGGTTGTAGAAGGATTCTTCTTCAGACGAAGGACTCCAGGTTCTTCCTTTGCTATTTATTATTAATTTGTGCTTTGAATAATACTTGTTGATGCATGTAATGAAAATTTATAAAAAGAAATTCTGTGGGTTGAAATTTATTCGAATGAAACCCTCGAATCTTTTGTAAAAAAAAACTTCAGTAGAATCTTTATTTTAAAAAAAAAATTCTTCAATATAATTTAGTTGTGCAAATTTATTGTATTTGAAATAAGAATCGTTTTATTGTTGAATCTTCATGCCAAATTTATATCGGATCTCTATATTTATATATATTTAAACAGGATTAAGTGTGCATATTAGTTGACAATACTATTGGTTTATTTAAATGTATTTTTATAATTTTTATATACCTCTATAATTTTCATTTTTATGAGAATAGCATAAAAGTCATCAATATTGAATATTTTATATAGAAGGTACTGAACATAATATATTTAATTAATTTCATGATTCTCTTCATTTGCTATTCTGTATTTTCCTGTGAATTATGTTTTAATATAAAATAAGTATATATATATATATATATATATATATATATATATATATATATATATATATATATATATATATATATTTTAAAGTCTAAGTTATGGACAAAAATAAAATAAAATATATATATATATATTCACACAGTATGTTAATTCGGACCTCGGTTTCTGTCCAGGAATTAAAATATTTCTATTCATTTTATTTTTCTCGAAACCCGAAATCGTGGTTTTAGAAAATATATTAATAAAAATTTAGATTTAAAATAAAGTTTAAAATAAAATAAAAGTAAAAGTAAAAAAAAAAGGGTTATTGGGGGGTGGACGGCCGGCCGCGGCCGTACCGCCCACGGCCCCCAAAGAGGTGGTTGTACGCAGCCACCACTGACTGCGTACAGCAACCAGTGGGGCTGCATACCCCCCAACCCCAGTGGCTGCTCACAGTACCGTGTACTGTGCGCGTTTAAACCTTCCTTTGACTTGCCCTTAATTCAAAATTTCCTGGTATGGCATCTGAATTCATTAAATGCATTTCTTTTGGTTTGTGTGATTTCGACTGTCTTCTGGGATGCCGTGTGTCCGTCAGGGTATTAAATGCTGTCAATTCATTTTTTGTTTAATTCAAAATTTTGTGTATGACATTCAAATTCATTAAATGCGTCTCCTTTTCCTTAAGCTTCGAATTCCTTTGAATATGGACGAGAATAATATTTTGATTATAGAAAATTCTTTTTAATGGAGTTCGTTTGTTTTTACATATTTATTTATATGGAAATAAAAGTTGTTGGTAATATTAGGGTTAATATTTATTGCTTTTAATAAGATATCTCATAAATTCGATTAAATGTTTTTTATGCATAAATTAAATTAAATGTTTTGTTTTATTATATATTATTTAATATATATTATATATTAGTTAATGTATATATTAATATTATTTAATATATATATTAATATGTATATATAATATATTATTTAATATATATATATTATTATTTATTATTTGTTAATTATTTTAATAAAATATAATTTTTAAAATGGGATATTTATTGGATTTCGTAATATATTTTTATAGAACGATTTTTACAAAAGTATTTTATTTTTAATATGTATTTTTGTTAATGATTTAAAATATATATATAAATTTGTGTAAGTTATTATGAAATATAATATATATTTTAATGTATAAGTATATACATTTTTAGAATACGATATATTGATATTTTGAATTAATTGGATAATATTTTACAAGTATGCAATGACATAGGTTGTTTGAGAAAATTAAAAATAGAATCAAATTGTGCTTTGAATGTGACCGATTCCTCTCGAGCAAAGGATTTAGTTATAGATGAAATTTGTTTGTTATTTAAAAGAGTTTTATGGTATTGTTGATGTAACCGTTTTCTCTCAAGATTATTTATTTAATTTGTTATGGTTTTCTGTAATTTGGGTTAGGTCTTGTCGAGAACCCTAGAATCAATGTATTCAATTATAGGATTCTAAGTTGTGGATAGGACTTCCAGAGGCAAGGATTTTGTATTTTTGTGTCCGATCTTATACCTTGATGTTGTCCATAGGTTTTGGCTTCGGATGTGGTATTGGTGTATACTTGGATCGTAATCGGTTATGAATGTCATACATGTGATTTTAGGCGAGAGGGTTGTGCCTCGTGAGTGAGCCATTGTTGGTTCGATTTTCCTTGTTGATATAATCCTGTGAGTTAGATATTTTTGTGCTGGTGGCAAGTGGCTGAGGCAAAGGAAATGAGGGGTAACCCGTAGAGTTAGTTTTAATGGAGTACATTCACAACCGTAATAAACCGGTGTGGGTAAACATAATAAGACGGTGGCTTCGTCCTTTGTTGGTGTACTATCCCAGAGACTAAAGGGGTGAAGGCTTGGCGTGGTTGGCAAGGTCATTACCTTGTCCTCACGAAAGTCGATGACTTATGTGAGTGACCCTATGGGCTGGTGCCGAGACATCAGGCATCACGGAAACCACTGAATGGAAGCGGGTTTGTTTGGAGAATCATATAGAGATGAGTGGCACCGCCTGTAAGCGTTTGCATGCGGAGGAAATCCATGGCTCTATGCGATGACACTCGTCCTGTATTAGTATTGATTTAGAAGTCCTCGGAAGTGATTAATTGATTTGTCCTTTGGCGTTATTGATGTAGCAAGTAATAATCAATAATACATGGTAAGGGGAACTAAGTTTATGATTGGATTTATGTTTGGATTTGTTATTTACGATGGTTTCGATTTTAATTTGGATTTTGCACCCATTGTTTGTTGTTGCCTGTGTAATTGCTGTTGTTAGTTATGTCTTCAGGTTAGTCTTTGTTGTTGTTAGGCGTGCTTGAGGTGGGGGACCCTTCCCTTGTCTACTCTGTGCAGGAGGGTGTGGTTGGGTGGAGCGATGCTTGCCGTTGGGGTTTCCCCCTTCTAATTGCAGGGGGCTTTTTTGGAAGATGTTGATGATCTAGTTATTCTTATGTACCAGATAGTTGTATATACTTCAGTTGTAATGTATTTAATGTATTTATTGATGTATCATCTCCCACGTGTGATGGGGTGACCTCGATGTAATTTGGATATGTGGTTTTGAGATGTATGCTTAGTCAGTGGTATTTCACCATCTTTTGGATGTGATGTATATTCAGACCTTGTATGTATTCAAGAACTGTCACTTGTAATAGTTGGTTACGTTATGTTGTATCTATTGAAATATGTAACACTTTATATCTTTATAATTCCATGTATTGTCCTATGTGCATGTGGTTTTAATATGGTTATTGTTTAATGGATATGTAAATGATGAAATGAGAATTAATAGATTTATATAATTGATTAATTATTGTTATCTTAATTATCATGTTATGGGTTAGAATAGTCATGTCACTTCGTGTACCCCATTGGAACAAGTTGTGTCTCTTAATATAATGTTATGTTGTAATACTTAAGTATGTTATTATATTCTTTAACAAAAAAAAATTGTTCCGTTGTTTTAGTTCCTTTGGGGTTCGCACGGCGGGGCGTGACACCAATTGTTGAACACCTAGAATATTGAAAGGGGTAGGGGGTGAATCAATATTCTCTTAAACCATTCAAACATTAAACATCCAATTATTAATGCATATTCAACTATAGTAAGGAAAGAAAGCATGAAACATTCACAACATCTCATAACACATGAACATGAGGATTTTTACATAGAAAACCAAAAATAGGAAAAACCATGGTGAGGGTTAACTTAGAATAAATTATAATCGGTTATAATATTTTATAGAAATGCTCACTATGGATGGACTCACTGTCCAAGTGGACTCACTATCCACTGAGAAAAATATAGAAGAGAGATGGTGGCTCATAGCCTAATTTTGAACTATTACAATTGCATCTTATGTATGTATTAATTATAGTTCCATCAAAGTATAATAACAATCTTTATTTTCTTTTGATTCAACACTCTTCCTCACTCATCATTCACACAATTTTGATCTTCAACTCAACATTTACAACTTAACTTTGCACCGCTCTTCTTAAATTCACATCACACACAATACATGCCACATTCATTCTTGCCTACACTGAAAATAATCCAACTTATATATCCACATCAAGTATAACATTAATTAGGTCTCCCTAATTAGATGTAATATCAAAAATCTAACTTGTTGGCTCCTAAAACTTTCATCCACCCAATGCACCAAAATTAAAAACTCAAAATATATTAAGATAGGTCGGCATGGACCTATAACAAAGCCCACATAAGATAGAAATACATATTTAACCTTCGCAAGTAACATCAAATGTGTTAGGTCAGCTCCATATAACACTTAAAAGAAAAATCCTTCATTTATGTATCCACACCTCAACATGTAGACCTCAAAACTTGATTCCATTTGGAATCCAAGCTCTACTAACATTGGGAAATTTATCTTCAACACTGCAAGGCCAAACATTCATCCATGGAGAAGTGCAGATTCTCCCACACAAACACACTATACAAAAAATGATTGTAATATCCTAGGCTGAAATTTTTTACTCATATCTCTTAAACTACTTGTCCAAACAAGATTAAATCTTAGAATTAGGTGAATCTAACATCCTCTGAAATAATGTTAGAAGCACAAAGTGATATCTTTATTTGCAGAGTGGTGTGAACTCAAAAACTGATGCACTATTACATGTGGTGTGAACTCAAAAACTCATGCACGTCTATTACATTGTACTGGCATATTTGACACTTAGTCAAATTTCTATGCAACTGCTCTTTCCATCTACCAACTCACTTTATACAAATGTCTTCCTTAACAACTCCAAAACCTATTAGGACTAATCCAAATGATTTGCAATTTTTTTTGACATCAATGAAAACACTGTACCACACTATTATGTATCATTCATGCTCCTATTGCCAATTAGGATCATCAATGATAAACTTAAAAAATATCTCCAAACTTCCAACATCTTCTTGGTAGATCATGGATTCACCCATGAAGGGATTCTCATCTAATATTCACTGTGAGATGAAGTATGAATATAATAACAAGGTACATACAGTTAAAGTGGATGTAAACAATATAATTTACAAGTTGAAAATAATATTTCCAACTCTCTTATTACTTTGATTCCATCATCACAAGTTTAACCATTATCTTTCAATGATAATGATACTTCAAATGCGCTCTTTTGTGATGATTGGGGTTCATTATATTTTACATCTATTTTCATTGGGGAGTATAAAATCTTGCAATAAAATTCTGAAAATTTGGAGGTTGCTTCAACACAACCTTATCATTCCTCATCTCAAAATGTAAATTATGATTAAAATAATGCTTCTTCAAATACTTTTTTTGGTGATGTGGTGTAGGGGCACCATTTTAGTCCATTCTTGGTAGTCCATTTTTGTAAATGAGGTCTTGTAATAGGTTTTAGGGCGTTAGGGTCTAATGTCATGAAAATAAGGTCATAATAGACCATTTATAATGTAACTAGGGTCATTTGGAGTCCATCTTGCAAATATTGCAAAATCTTGCAAAAGTTGTTATGTTGATGCACAAAATTGCAAAAAAAGTTCAAAGTTAGGAATTTGAAGGGTCAAGTAGTTTAAAAGTTAGTTGTAGACACTGAGTCATGTTGGTTGGTGTTAGAAACATTTAAATATTCTTTGCAAACTTTGAAAAAATTCTTTGGAGGAGATTTGAATGGTTAAGGAATAAAGGTCTATTTTTCTTGATTTTTTTTGTGTTTTTATTGGTAATTTATTGTTGCAGAGATCAGCACGGACCCTTACTAGGTGTTCTTGCTCCAAAATGCATTGAAATTTGTGAAGGCATGAATTTAGAGTACTTTAGTTTTTGTTTGATTTAATTTCACAAAGTTTCAAGATTTTTATAGCCTTTTTACTGACAAGTTTGCAAACTCTATTTGGGGTTTTAAGAGTACTCAAAATGAAATAAACACCCATTCCACCATTAGAACTGCTTGTAACTTGGTGGAATGGGTTAATTAGAGTAGGTTTAGATTTCCATGTAGTTTTTAAGATTAGGGAAAGTGGTTTGGAAGAATTTGATTGCTACCCTTATTGAGAATTCATGTGTTTTGGTTTGAAAATAATGCCTAAAAGAGGGAGTTTGGTGAAATTGCATTGTTAAAGGAAAGGAGATAGTTTTTGAAGCATGTTTAGACCTTATTAGGTGTGTTTGAAGCATTGGAAAAGTTGTTGGAGACTGGAAGTATTGAATTCCAATAAACCCTCTTGAAAATGGCTTAAATGAGGATTTTATGGTTTGTTATCTTTGAGGGTGTTTCCCTTAATAAATTTTATGGATTTTGAGTGTTTGCAACCTGGTTGAGGTTTGTCAATAAATATTTGGAGTTGAAATAAGGTTTCGTTAGGTGTTTCTTTAGAAAAGAGGCTTAATTGTAGCCATTTCCAACGTAGTAGTCAATTTTAGGAGAGTGTGTTCCAAAACAATGATATGAACAATTCGAATATGTCAACTAAGAACTTAATGGGTATTTGGAATACTATTTGAGGAGTGGTTTTGAGGTTGGATTTGGAAGATATGGCCAAGAAACTGGTTTTGTAGACCTAGAAGGAGAAATGATTGGCTATGTGAGAAACCATCAAGTTAGGGTTTTGGTGATTGAAGGAGTGTTCAATTCAGTTTGAGTTATGTTTGTTTGTAGTTTTCCTCCTCGCTCTACATCAAGTGGTATCAAATAATAGGTATTAGGTCATTTGGAAAGAGAAAATTTGAATCTTGAGTGAAGGAAAGCTACAGATTTGAGATACAAGATGCCTCCTAAAGGTAGTACAGTACTTACAAGGGAGATAAAGTTGTTGAAAGAGTCAGAAGAATTAATTAT
>VDFB02089431.1:147218-165419 GCA_007258455.2 Sequoia sempervirens
CCCTACACCCTCAACCCTTAAACCATAAACCCTAAACCCTAAAACTCTTAAACCCTCAACCCCCCTCTCTCTCTCAACCCTTCACCCTCTACCCTCAACCCTCTACTATCTACCCTAAACCCTCAATGCTTAAACCATAAACCCTAAATCCTTAAACCCTATACTATAACCCTTAAACCCTCTACCATCTACCCTTAACCCTCAACCATCAACCCTCTACCCTCAACTGTCTACCGTCTACCATCTACCCTCAACCCTCAACCCTCTACCCTTAAACCCTTAAACCCTAAACCCCTCTACCCTCTACCCTCTACCCTCAACCCTTAAACCCTAAACCCTCCACCCTCTACCATTAAACCCTTAAACCATTAAACCCTTAAACCCTAAAACCCTAAACCCTCTACCATCTACCTTTAAACCGTAAACACTAAACCCTAAACCCTAAACCCTTAAACCCTAAACCCCTAAACCCTCTACCCTCTACCCTAAAACCCATCCTCTCTCTATCAACCCTACACCCTCTACCCTTAAACCATAAACTGTAATCCCTAAACCCTAATCCTCTACCCTTAACACTTAATCCCTAAACCTTAAACCCGAAAACCTCTACCATCTACCCTCAACCCTTAAATCCTAAACCCTCAAACCTCAACCCTCAAAACCTTAAACCCTAAACCCCTAAACCCTCTACACTTAACCCTTAACCCTCTACCCTCTACCCTCTACCCTTAAACCATAAAACCTGAACCTTAAACCCTTAAACCCTTAAACCATATACCCTAAACCCTAAACCCTCAACCCTCAACCTTCAACCCTTAAACCCTAAAACCCTCAACCCTCAACCCTCTACCCTTAAACCATAAACTGTAATCCCTAAACCCTAAACCCTCAAGGGGAGATGGAGTAGGAGGGATAAAGGGATGGGAGAGAGATGGAGGGAGTGAGAGAGAGATAGGGGTGGGGTGAGATACTTGAGATAGAGGGAGAGAGAGAGTGTGTGGGAGGGGGTGGGATGGAGATACTTGAGAGAGAGGGAGAGAGAGCGGGTGTGGGAAAGAGATACCTGACAAATGGAGAGGGGGTAGGAGGGAGAGACTTAAGAGAGAGAGGGAGGGAGAGGGGGTGGGAGGGAGAGACTTGAGAGGGAGGGAGAGGGATAGAGAGTGGGAGAGAGATAGAGGGTGTGAGAGAGGGAGAGGTGGTGGGAGGGAGATACTTGAGAGAGAGAGAGAGGGAGAGGGAGAGGGAGAGAGAGGGAGGGAATGAGAGAGGGAGGGAGGAAGAGATGAGGGAGGGATTAGAGATGGAGAGGGGGTGGAGGGAGGAATGGAAGATGGAGAGAGTGGGACAATGGAGAGAGAGAGGGAGAGAGGGAGATAGAGGAGAGAGAGGAGTGGAGAGAGGGAGAGAGGGTGGAGGAGAGAGAGGGAGATAGTGGAGAGGAGGCAGACAGGGAGGATATAGAAGGAGAGAGAGAGGGGTGGATAGAGGGAGGGGGAGGAATGGACAGAGGGATGGAGGAGAGACAAATGGAGAGGGAGAGGTGGAGGAGGACAATGGAGGGAGGGAGACAGAGGGAGGAGAGAGGAGGAGTGGGAAGAGAGACAAAGGAAAGGGACAGAGAGGAGATCTGGGGTAGGGAGGGAGAGACTTGAAAGAGAGAGGGAGAGGGGGGTGGATGAAGATAATGGAGAGAGAGACACAGGAGAGGAGGGGAGGGAGACTTAGAGAGAGAGAGAGAGGAGAGAGAGTGGAGAGAGAGAGACCAGAGAGGGAGAAAGGTGGAGAGATAGAGGAGGAGAGATAGGGAGTGGGGAGAGGAAACAGGAGAGGGGAGGACAACAGAGAGGAGACATGGAGGAAAGGAGTGGAGGGAGTGGAGGGAACGGAAGAGAGGGGGGTGGAGGAAGACGGAGAGAGAAAGATAATGGAAGGGAGATGGAGTGGATAAAGACCAAAGGAAATAGAGGGAGGAAGGAGATAGATGATGGGAGGGAAAGAGACCTGAGAGAGAGAGAGAATTTAGAGGAATAAAAAGTTATCTAGTTAGGGTAACGAGTTAGCTCGAGCGTGTGAAAGGTAAAACCTCAACTATCCATCTATGATCATAAACTGTGCACTCTAAGCATTATCAAAGTTGTCGACCAAAGAGGGGAAATTCAAGTTTTGTTCAAAGCGGGTCATTTGGTGAGCACTAAATTTGGTGCTCTCCAAATGACACATCACATTTGGTGCACACCAAATTTGGTGCTCACCAAATGTGATGTGCCATTTGGTGAGCACCAAATTTGGCGCTCGCAAAATGGCCTGCTTTGGACGTGTTAATCGATAGGATTTTCCATATTTACTCATATTTTTGTTCATGCTCCTCGTCTCATTTGCACATCTCTCAATGCAATTTTATAAAAAAAATGTGATAGCATTGACCTCTCTCTTACCTATCTAAATATATAAATTTTTTTCATTTTGATTTAGTTAAGGTTTTGATTTGTGGCTTCTATTGTAAATGCCTCCATTTTTGGTCAAAAACCAACATGTGCTAGTTTAAGAATAGATTTTTACTCGTTTATCGAAACATGAACCAAATTACAATTTTTGAAACTAGAATCCATTCTACACATGATGAAAAAAATAATAATCAATTTTTGATTGGGGGCAACCCCGCTGGCTGAATGGTTGGTATGGTCGTGCTAAGGCTTTGGGTTCATCCCATGTAGGTCCAAGGTTCGACTCACGCCGGCCGGATTAAAGTGGTGACAGTCTTGTGCAGCCCTGGGCTGTCACCTCTAGTGGACTAGTCTCGCCTCAGCTCGCCTCCTCCGTCCCCCAAAACTTGGCAAAAAAAGTAAGACCAGGGCAAGGGTGTTGGAGCTCACTGGGCTGGGTCGCGGGGATACCACTGGGTGATCAAAAAAATAAATAAATCAATTTTTGATTAGTTTTCAAAAAATTTAGGTGGGAGCACGCTCAAATTTCAGCTTTTTAGGATCTGTCCACTTTGAATATTCATTAAAAAAATTATTCGAAAGAACAAGGATAAATTAAATGGTGTTAGCTAATTTCTCACCATTGGGATTTTTGAAAGTCTAAAAAAAATTTAATCAAAAAGGGGGGAGCCCTCAGGTGCTATGCTATTTTTTTGATAAAAAAGGACCTATTTTGCCCCCCCTTTTTGAGATTGTTAATCTTCATTAATTTTAAAAAAAATTAGTAGCTTACAAACTAGACTCAGAGCACTTCAACTTTTGTTGTTGCTGCATCTTGAAATTTTGAGCGTAACTATCTTCAATTTCTCATGCAAATCAGATTTTGCTGATTTCAAGAAAAAAGTGGTATCTTAAGAGCCAAAATTGTGTCACAGATCCATGCACTTACTCGAAAACCTTTACCCCTATTGCTAAGATGAACTACACTCACTTGACTCTTTCCATTACAACAACTCATGGATGGGCTGTCCATGAGATGGATGTGAAGAGTGCATTTATTCATGAAGATCTTGCAGAGGAGATTTACATGGAGTAGCTACAAGGATTTGCTTAGGATTCTTCTTTGGTTTATAGGTTGTGGAAGTCTCTCTATGCCCTCAAATAGGCCTCTTAGGCTTAGTATGCCAAGATGGACTCCTTTCTTCTCTCGATAGGATTCTCTAGATGCCACTCAGATTCAAATGTCTATATTTTGGTGGCAAGATGACTCTCACTTGCTTCTTTTTCTCTATGTTGATGACTTGATCATTATAGGGATCTCATCATCCATCATTGGCAGAGTAAAATCTTATTTGCATGACATATTTTCTATGACTGACTTGGGCCTCTTGCACTACTTTATCAAGATTGAGATCACACAATCCTCTTTCAAGATCACTCTTGCTCATCCCAAGTATGCTCTTGACCTTCTAACTTGGTTCCAGATGTCTAATTGTAAGGCTACACCTACTCCATTTCTATCAAGAGTCAAACTTGAGGTTGAGTGTTCTACTCCACTCGTTGATGTCACTTTGTATCGTAAACTTGTGTACCTCATCTACTTGACTCACAAACGCATTGATATTTCTTTTGCAGATGGCATGGTTTCATGCTTCATGCAAGAACCACATGAGCTTCATTAGAAAGTTTCCAAATGCATCTTGCATTACATACAGGGTACACCACATTATGGGATTTGTCATGCCCCGCCGTGCGAACCCCAAAGGAACTAAAACAACGAAACAATTTTTTTTTTTTTTAAGAATATAATAACATACTTAAGTACAATAACATAACAACGTATTAAGAGGCACAACTCGTTCCAATGGGGTACACGAAGTGACATGACTATTCTAACCCATAACATCGATACAAAAGATAAACAATAATTAAACAATTATATAAATCTATTAATCCTCATTTCATCATTTACATATCCATTAAACAATACCTACATTCATGACATAAGTACATATGATAACACATGTGATGATAAAGATATAAAGTGTTACATATTTCGATAGATACAACATAACGTAACCAACTATTACAAGTGACAATACATGAATACATACAAGGCCTGAATATACATTACATCCCAAGTGATAATAAAATATAATTAACTGAAGGTACATCTCAATAACTACATATCCAAATTACATCGAGGTCACCCCAAACACACGTGGGAGACGATACATCAATAAATACATTAAATACATTACAACTGAAGTATATACAACTATCTGGTACATAAGAATAACTGGATCATCAACATCTTCCAAAAGCCCTGCAATAAAGATACACCTGCAACAGAAGGGGAAACCCAACGGGGTGCGAAGCACGTTCCACCCAACCACCCCCGTGCTGAGAGTAGACAAGGAAGGGTCCCCGACCAAGCACGTCTAACAAAACACAAAAACTAACTCCAAGAAGACAACTTAACACCAAGACCACTAAATACTCAACAATGACAAATCCAAAGACAACAACAATTCACTTCTGAATATTACGACAAGCCACACTCACAACATCACTGGAACTCAAGACATAACATCAAATACTACTTCCAACAATGACCAAGGACAAATCAATAAATCACTTCCAGAGGACTTCAGTAAATCAACACAAATAGAATGTTAGAGTAGAGTGTCATCACATGGTTTCACATGGATTCTCCAGACAACCTATTACAAGGTGTCACCTCCATCTCTACATGGATTCTCCAGACATCCAAGTTAAGGTGCCGCTTCCATCTATGGTTCTCCTGACAACCTATCTCAAGGTGCCGCTCCATAGGGTCACTCATGCGGAGTCATTGACCTTTCGTGAGGACAAGGTAATGACCTTGCCAACCACGACCATCTCAGTCCCCTTTAGTCTGTGATAGCACTAACAGGTGGACGAGGCTTCACAATTATCTTGTTAATGTTTAATCCCCACCCGTGGTTTATTACTTTAGTTATCACTGATTAATCTAACTCTATGTGGGTTACCCTGACAGCCCCTTTGTGTGCCGGCCCCCACTAGAGCCACTCTCTCTAAACATCAATCCCAAAATAACCAACACAAAACAAGACTGCATCAACAAGACATCATTGAACCAACACATGGATCCTCCGTGAGGTATAACCATCTCGCCATCACATATGAACATTACTAGAAACAGTACAATCCAAGAGCAACTAAATCATAACCAGGGTCGAATCCAAGACCAACCATCAAGTACGAGATCACAATTCACATTAGCAAACTCTGCCTCTGGAAGTTCTAATCACAACTTAGAATCCTATAATTGAATAAGTTCACTCAAAGGTTTCCTACATGACCTAGACCCAGGTTTAAGAAAATCAAATTAAATCAAAATGCATGATCTCGAGAGTAACCAAGAATCAACAACGCCATAATACTCTTTTAAATAACAAACAAATTTCATCTATAACTAAATCCTTTGCTCGAGAGGAATCGGTCACATTCAAAGCACAATTTGATTCTATTTTTAATTTTCTCAAACAACCTATGTCATTGTATACTTGTAAAATATTATCCAATTAATTCAAAATATCAATATATCGTATTCTAAAAATGTATATACTTATACATTAAAATATATATTATATTTCATAATAACTTACACAAATTTATATATATTTTAAATCATTAACAAAAATACATATTAAAGATAAAATACTTTTGTAAAAATCGTTCTATAAAAATATATTACGAAATCCAATAAATATCCCATTTTAAAAATTATATTTTATTAAAATAATTAACAAATAATAAATCATAATAATAATATATATATTAAATAATATATTATATATACATATTAATATATATATTAAATAATATTAATATATACATTAACTAATATATAATATATATTAAATAATATATAATAAAACAAAACATTTAATTTAATTTATGCATATAAAACATTTAATCGAATTTATGAGATATCTTATTAAAAGCAATAAATATTAACCCTAATATTACCAACAACTTTTATTTCCATATAAATAAATATGTAAAAACAAACGAACTCCATTAAAAAGAATTTTCTATAATCAAAATATTATTCTCGTCCATATTCAAAGGAATTCGCAGCTTAAGGAAAAGGAGACGCATTTAATGAATTTGAATGTCATACACAAAATTTTGAATTAAACAAAAAATGAATTGACAGCATTTAATACCCTGACGGACGCACGGCATCCCAGAAGACAGTCGAAATCACACAAACCAAAAGAAATGCATTTAATGAATTCGGATGCCATACCACGAAATTTTGAATTAAAGGCAAGTCAAAGGAAGGTTTAAACGCGCACAGTACACGGTACTGTGAGCAGTGACTGGGGTTGGGGGGTACGCAGCCCCACTGGCTGCTATATGCAGTCAGTGGTGGCTGCGTACAACCACCTCTTTGGGGGCCGTGGGCGGTACGGCCGCGGCCGACCGTCCACCCCCCAATAACCCTTTTTTTTTTACTTTTTTTTTAATTTTATTTTAAACTTTATTTTTAATCTAAATTTTTATTAATATATTTTCTAAAACCATGATTTCGGGTTTCGAGCAAAATAAAATGAATATAAATATTTTAATTCCTGCACAGAAACCGAGGTCCGAATTAACATACTGTGTGAATATATATATATTTTATTATATTTTTGCCCATAACTTAAACTTTAAAAATATATATATATACTTATTTTATATTAAAACATAATTCACAGGAAAATACAGAATAGCAAATGAAGAGAATCATGAAATTAATTAAATATATTATGTTCAGTACCTTCTATATAAAATATTCAATATTGATGACTTTTATGCTATTCTCATAAAAATGAAAATTATAGAGGTATATAAAAATTATAAAAATACATTTAAATAAACCAGTAGTATTGTCAACTAATATGCACACTTAATCCTGTTTAAATATATATAAATATAGAGATCCGATATAAATTTGGCATGAAGATTCAACAATAAAACGATTCTTATTTCAAATACAATAAATTTGCACAACTAAATTATATTGAAGAATTTTTTTTAAAAGAAAGATTCTACTAAAGTTTTTTTACAGAAGATTCGAGGGTTTCATTTGAATAAATTTCAACCCACATAATTTCTTTTTATAAATTTTCAATACATGCATCAACAGGTATTATTCAAAGCACAAATTAATAATAAATAGCAAAGGAAGAACCTGGAGTCCTTCGTCTGAAGAAGAATCCCTCTGCAACCTTTCGAATTCCTCCTGCAGTTCCTTCTCAAATCTATCTATCTTCAAACAATTATTTTCTCCCCAGTTTTACCACCAAAAATTCTTTTCTTTTATTTTTCTTTTATTTTTCCTTTCCAGATCCCAGAACCATAGAGTAGAAGTTCTGTGTGTGAATAATCTTCTCCTAAAAAAAATAATAAATCAAAATAAAACTCCATAAAGCACATCTGCTTTCTTTTCACAAAAAGCCCCCTTCCTATTGGTCCTTTTCCAGCTTTTAAAAGCACAAATTTTATCAACAGTTTGTAATTAAGATAATTTATTTAAACAAGATATTATCTATGCTAATTTAATATTAATAAAAGATATTATTTAATTATCTTCAACAATATTTATTTAATTTAATTATTGTCAACATTATTAATTAAAATAATTATTTACTCTTTTAAATAAATTAAATCACTTTTTAATTTATAATATATTTAAATTTAATATTCAACTAACACACAATTAAATCAAACACTAAACAACTTTAATCCATTATTATAGAATAAGGTTAATTAACTAAACATGACCCATAAATCAACTGAATACCTCAACAAAACAAACTACACAAACAACTAGAACGAAAACCACAGTCATAACATGACTCACAATAGACGACGGACTTGGGACGGGGACGCTTCCAGACCTACTCCCTTTTTCAACATTTTTACCCGTTGGGATAATTAATTGCTCGCCCTGTCCTGCCGAAGCAGGTGGAATCGAGACTTAATCCTGCAATCCTGCATCCAAGCAAACGTCAAGTAGCACATGTATATATAAATATATAATCAACATCCTACCGTGAGAAGGAATTGCAGTGTAGTAGGGCACTCATGAACGAGTGATGGTACACTGTCCTCTCACCTAATCTATTCTAACAATTACAATATCCATAACAACTAACATTTCTAACAAATTGATCATAAGATAATATTCTAATTAACTACTGCATCATAACTAATCACTAAACCATTGCATTATAAAATAACACAGAATTCAAATCACATGATCACCCTACGATTATCACATCGACATTTAAAACATTAGAGAGAAAGCATTACCTAATAAAATAATCCAAACCCTACATATAGAGTATCATAAATCATAATAAAATATCAATTGAAGCAATCAATTAAACTACACAACCACACACACCAAAATGATGAATCAGACACCATCACAATTCAGTATCACACTAACATATAAAGCAAACAATAGTAGTAAATAGTATCAGAAACATGGGGGTATTACAGGATTCACTATGTAGCAGGTACAAGACTCAACTTGGTTGGATATATAGATTATAATTGGGAAGGTGATCTCAATGATTGAAAGTACACTTCTAGCTACAAATTTCATCTTAGTTTTGGCCCCATTTTTTGTTAGAGTAAGAAGCAATACGCTATTGCTCTCTCTTTGACTAAGGCTGAGTATCAAGGAGCTATTAATGTCGCTACTGAGGCTATTTAGCTTCATAATATTCTAATTGAGTTTGGATTCACCATTCCATGGCCCATGATCCTCCATTGTGACAATCAAAGTTCCATCCAAATATCGAAGAACCCGGTTCAACATTAGGGTATGTGCAGGATCATCATGGAAAAAACAGGCCCTTAAGTGGCAAAAAAATTAGAAAAATCAGAGTTAGGCAACTTGACTTAAAAATTTGAATAAGTTATCTATATTATTTCAAAAATATGCAAGAATAAATCTATAGCAAATTGAATGTAGTTTCTAAACTACTAGGTTTATTTTAAAAAAAAATCTATTTGGTGAAAATTTGAAATTTCAATACAGTAGTAGTTAAATTTTAGGAAAGAAAAAAAGTAGGTGTCTGTTTGACCACCCTAACCACAATAAAACGATAATATTTTTTTATAAAATTTTAGATATAAGTAGAGGAATCATGTCCCGATGTGATGCATATTTTTTTATAATTTTTCCAAGTAAATAATTAATTTATGATTTTTAATACAACTTTTAAAAAATATAAAACTTCGATAGTCCGACCACCGAACTTGGTCAAACCACATGAAATTCAATTTTATTTTTAATCCTATAGTATGTGAAGCATAGAATGTGACACATGTATCGGATGCAAAATTGTGATATTGTTTGAAAGCTATAAATGTTTGTCAATCAGATCAATCAAGACTTTAGTCAAATTCAAATAGAAAATGAATAATAATTATTTATTAAATTCAAAGTAAAGCATAATTTATATTGGTGGAAAGTTGAGAATCTCCTTTAAAAACCCTTTTCTTTTCATCAATTTTGGGTTTAAAAAAATTCGTCAGCCACTTACCGTACGCATACCCATCATATCGCCACTTTTTGGCCCATCATGATCCTGCACATACCCATTAGTGGACCAAACACATCCAGATCCATATACACTAAATTAGGGAGCTGATACAAGAGCAGGTCATTCATTTGTAGTATTGTCCTATAATAAAGCAGGTTGTCGATATCTTCACCAAACCCTTTACTGAGAGTATGTATAACCATTTGCAAGCTCTTTTGGGGGTGTAAGATGTTTCTTCAAGGGGGTCACTTGACCTTCTTCATTATCTCTTCTAGGAGGGACTTTTTCCTCACTCGAGGTTTTGTCTTCTCATTTTTCTGAGAGTAGTTTCTTGTTTTTTCTCTCTTTTGGGGAGGAGTTTTTTCCCACTGTGTTTTCTCCTTTTCCCCATTTGTGAGGGATTGCATTGCATTTTCACATGGGTACCTAACATGGCCTCATAGTCAGGAACCATCTTTGAGTCAACTGCATAATAATCTCCCCCCTAAGTTACACTTAAGGGGGGGTGTTGGTGTGGATAAATGTCTTGTACCTAGTTAATTCACTTACTAGGGACTTAAGGGACATATTTACATGTTAATTTTACTTAGGTCCTAAGATTCTTTCTAGAAGGTGTTAGTTGTCATTAGTTGTTATCTTATCTTTTCACTTGTGACACATGTGACCTAGGTAGTTGTGATAAGTTGTCTCATGTCATAAGATTAAGACACTTGTCATAATCTTATGACATCTTATGTCTCACCTTGGATATATAACCAAGGGTCTCTCTCACATTGTACATTGATTCTTTTTGCATTCATTGATAGGAATATAGTTTATTCTTGTCATATTGATCTTCTGAGTATTTTTTGCTTTCCATAGGTCTATAAATCTTGGGTGGCTATCTCCATAGCCAAATCTTACACTTTAGGTTACAATTTTTCACTTGGTTTAGGTGTTATCAGTTGGCCTATCAAGAAGAAAAATTCCATTGAGTTATATCATCCACAAAGGCAGAGTTTAGGGGGATTGTTAACTCAACTGCTGAGGCTATATGAATTTAGGGAATTCTTTCTAAGTTTTCTATTCCTTTTAGGAAACCCATAGTCATCTATTTTGACAACCAAACCACCATTTAGATATGTAGGAAGCCAGTTCAACATCAACGAACCAAACACATAAATATTCATATGTATTATATTCAAGAGCTTATTCATGTGCAGATCATTCACTTAGTCTTTTGCTAGTTTTTAGAGCAGGCTGCTGATATTTTCACCAAACCATTTAGTGAGAGCTGGTTTATTCATCTATGAGCTCTTATTGGCATGTGATCTACATCAATAACAACATCATATTTGGGGGGGCTTTCTAGCCTTCTTCTAAGTTTATCTCTCTTTTGGAGGATAGTTTTTTCCCATTGGGTTTTCTATCTTCATTTATGAGAGATTACATTTCACATGGGTACATTACCAGGCTAGTAGTTGAGACCCATTTATTTTATGCCCACCTAAGTTATGCTTAAGGGGGTGTTAGTGTATTTATTTAATTTGTAGTGTTGAAAAATATACACATTTACATTTTCACACTATGTTTGGATCCCCATAATTAATTGGACTTAATTAAGCCTTTAATTGTCTCAATTATGCATTCACAAGCCTAATTAATTTCGTTTCTAAAAGGGAAACCCACATTTAATCAATGCCTAGACTTAAATACACATCTTGGAAAATGTGTGTCCTAGGTTTAGGGCCTAGGAAGTCTTCGATCCCATTTTTTAAAATTTTTTTGGTGGCATTTTAATGATCTAATTTCAAATTGTAAGTTCATCTTGTGGTGTTTAATTATCAGGTAATTAAGGAAACGTCTATAAATATAAGGTATTTTTATCAATTCAAATCTAACACACTTTATTTACAAGAATTACAAGAGAAAATATTATTTTCAATAGCATTAGAGAGCAGATTTATCAGTTAATTATATTAACATTCAAGATCCTATTATGATGCCAAGATTTATGTGTGTTCATGCATGTTTTTGAGCTAACATTGTGATGTAGGTTTCAAGTTTCAAGCAAGCATTCAAGCATCAAGATCTATCAAGCAATAAAGCCATTTTATGCAATATCAAAAACTTAGAGAGATGTGTTATACTTCATTCCTCTAAGGGCAACCATTAAGGGTGTGGTGAGTTGTGGCATAGATTTGTTCATTCATCAATTCCTTCATTTCATCATTATTTTATTATCAAGGTTTAATTACCAAACTAGGGTTTGACCAAGGAAAACCCTTATCCATAAAAAAAAACCATTTTTATCCTCTTTTTGTGTTTACATATTTGTAGATGAAGAATGATTGAAATTGGATCAAAAGTGCAGTTTTGAAAAGTTTTCAAGGTTGTCATCAAAGTTTTCAAGACATGAAAACTCACCCGTAGGTTTTATTTTTAGATTTCTAATAGTTAAACCAGGGGGGATCAAAAGCTTAGATCCAAGATTTGAGGGCTGGAAAAATAATTTTCAGGCCCTTGTACAGAGACCCATTTTCCCTTAGGAAAATATGTCCTTCAGTGGAGCCTGAAACCCACTTTTGGAGGTAGGTAAACACCATCTTAACCTTCTCAGATCAGATGGTTAATGGTTGTTTATGATAATTGTGTTATCATAATACTTCGTGTTCCAAGTGTTAGATTTCATAGGTTTAATTATTAAGGAACTTTTATTCTTCTCCCAAAATTGCTATTTAGTCATTTATGTCATAAGGAAATTAAGGAAGCATAGTGCCAAAACCTTGGGTTGACTCATCTTGAGGGTTGTAATTCAATTCTAGAGTCATTTATGGCACTATTCCTCTTCCTAATGAACATGAAAAAGGTGGATTTTTGATTACGTAGACACCCTCATTTACTTTCGGCATATGTCCCTCATTTTACATCCTATTTTTAGGTCTCCTATCCTTCCTTCCCCCTTTTTCCTTCATTTCATTTTGGTGAAACTTGCATTGTTCTTCATAACTTTTGATTTGGAGACATTCAGAAGCCATAGATCTAAATTTTCATTAGTGTGTTGTGCATTAGTGTGCTTTACATTACATTTAGGGTTTAATTTTGCATGTTTGCATCATTATTCATAAAAAGTAAAAAAAATTGCATTAGTTTTGCATACATCTTGCATTATAGTTACCTCAATAGTGTCTTTCATTCATTTAGATTCAAAATTCAGTTCAAAACTATATTCAAAAAGTTGTCACTTTGTTCACTATTTTTCACTAGTCAAACTTGCATTAATACACCTATAATTGGGAAAATATGTCATAGAACATAGTTTGCAACTTGAAACAAAGAACTCAAATATCAAACCAAAAACACAAAATTTAATTTATCCAACCCCTATACAAAGACTCATTCACCCTTGGGTGAACTTGTCCTTGTGCAGGTTCTTTTTCAAAATTTTAGGCATCATTTTGTCTCTGTTTGCTTCATTTCATTCTACAGTCGGATCTATGTTTTAGTTTTAGAAAATATAAAATTCTGTACTTTCTTGCATTAAGTTCAATTGGTCAAATTAAGTGCATTGTTTGAAATCATAAATTACATTAAAAAGACATCATTTCAAGTTCCTTTTACCTTAACCAGTCATTTATCAGATCTGAAATCTTACATTAAAATTTGCATTTTTACAACTTCATCATGTATATGTGTTTTGGTAAATATGAGTGTCCTTGAGATATTTGGTAGACATTTCAAGTTGTGTGTTTTGGTGATGACCCTAGTACAATTAAGCCTATTCATGAACCTTCACCTCTTAATGAATGTCCCCGTGAGGTGGACATCTTAGGCCAAGATGAAGATATCATGCAAAAATTTATACAAGACTCCTTACACAACCTTGAGAACAACACATCCTTCTATCCATCCATGCAAATACCTCCTATCATTCCATCACTAGAAATATGTTCAAAATTTTGCATCCTGAAATTGAATCATAAAGCAAGCCTCAACCATCAATCATGAATAAACTTGTTAACAAGAACAATAGTGATACTCTTCTATCATATGCCAATCGAGTTACCAATACACCCATTAACCTAGAAGAGAGTTATGGTAAAGACTTTAAGATCTTAAACAAACAAGGATGTAACATAACAGATGAGCGTGAAATACACAAATTGTTAGAACAAATACCATTTGAAGATACAAAGGGATTAGGATATCAAGATCCTCCACCCCCCTCCACCTCTAATAATTCCTCGATCAATTAAACAACAAAAATATTACAAAATAAAGAAGTTGCAATTCCCTTGTCCTATGTCCAAGAATGAAAAAGCCTTACACATGGTGTACTCCTTAATCAAGGACTCATAGCATTGTATCCTATCAAAGAAAATAAAAAAAGGAAAAAGTACAAACATGTCTCACTGTCAATATCATAGAAATCTTGGGCATATTACTGATGAGTGTCATTATTTAAAGAGAATCATTAGAAAATTTGAACTGCTTTCAAGTCAATATGATTGTATAATCAATTAATAATTGATCACTTTTCTCCTTGACATGTGATAGTTTTAGGGTCATCACATGCTCACTTACATTTAAATATTGTAAGCAACACATTCTTAGCACCTATCTCGACTCATCCTTTCCCTACACTTGGGGGGCAAGGGGTTAGATAGAATTTCCATAGTATGACACTTCTCGTTGTCCCTTTGGCTAGTTGTTCTCCTTTTTCCTATGAAGAACAACATTGGGATGAAAATGACCTGCTATAGGTTGACTTGCATGTGCCATACTAATCTTTTCTTTGTTTTCTTTTTATGTTCTATGTGATTGCATGTGTGTAATGTGATCCCCTATATTGTGCTGCTTGGTGTGCCTTTATATGTTTGTGAGCCTACTTTGGATGACCCTTGTCACTCCCTTGGAACAAGGATACAAAAGAAGAAATTTTTTCATGACATTCTTCTATTTGTATCTCCATTCTTCTATTTGTCATAACCATTTATCTTTTCATTTGTCTTGTGTTTTCCTTTTGGGGATGATGCAAGCCATTGAGACATTTAGGTCTCTTCCATGTTGACCCAAAAAAATTTCTTTATTTTTCTCTCTAGGTGTCATTCTTCTTTTGTGCTCATTTTTGCATGAGTTTTTTGGGGAATGATGATAGTTTTGAGCTTGATCATATCACTATAGCAAAGGTATAATGCTAACCCAAGATCCTTGGATCCCTTATGTGTTATCTTAGGATTGTATATGGGAGGAAACCTCCTTTTCGTGATGTAGCTCTATTTTGGAAACATATCATTGGCATAGGGATTTTTGAATAAAGCTCTCATATATTTTCATTTATCATTTTTCTACTTTAAAGTAATTGATCACAAAGTGGTGTTTAGAAATTTCTTTAAAGTGGGGTCATACACGTCCCCACTCATTGTTTACATATTTCCTGAACAAAGTGTGGTCTTCTTACTTCATGTGATGTATCTTCTTCTTGGTGGTGACATTGGGTTTGATGTCCTTCAAGAGTGTGACCTTTCTTAGCATATGACATTCCTCTTGGTGGTAATGTTATGGCTTGCATTCCCTAAGGTGCAAATCTTTTATCCTTGACTAGTTCTCTCTTGGTGACATTAAGCATGCTATTCCCTAAGGTGTGACCTTTCATGAACTAAGAAAAACCCCTTTGACTATCCTATCCTATTGCATTTAAAACTTTTTCATGGCCACCAAGCATAACACAATTTTCTTTCTTATGGAGCCTTTTTTTTTCATGAGTGTCTATCATAATGCAACTTACTAGCCTTGTGGAACCATTTTTTTTTATGTGGCACCTTATCAAAGTTATCATTCTAGGTATAACTTTTGGTATGGTTGACGTATGTGAGCTTGTAGACATGACATGAATTTCCCATTAGCCACCCTTTTTGTGGGTACATATCAACCTAGTGTGTGTTTCTCACTTTCTTGGGGCTCACCTAGTGGACATTGGATTTCACTAGCCCTCGTGAATATATTTTTCGCATAGTGGACAAGTTTTCACTTGTGAATGCATTTTACGGAAAACAACACAACCATGGCTAGTCCTTCAGTAAAGCCTGTAACCCACTTTTGGAGCTAGGTAAACACCATCCTAACTTTTTCATATCTATTGGTTAATGGTTTTTTCTTATAGTTTTATCATAATACTTCATGTTCCAAGTGTTAGATCTCATAGGTTTGATTGTTAAAGTAATTTTTTTCTTCTCCCAAAACTATTGTTCAGTCATTTTTGTCATAAGGAAGTTAAGGTAACATAATTTCCAAACCTAGGGTTGACTCACCTTGAGGGTTGTAAGTCAATTATAATCATTTTTGGCACTATCCCTCTTCCTAATGAACATGGAAGAGGTGGATTTGTGATTAGGTGGACACCCCGTTTCTCTTTTGGCATAGGTCCCTCATTTCACATCCTATTTTTAGGTCTTCTATCCTTCCTCCCCCCATTTTTCCTATGTTTCAACATAATTTTCATATACTTAGGCTTTAAGCATACCTAGACATCCAATTGAATCTTTCTCATGTGAGGTGTCAGTGGTAGTTACGTGTCTTTAGAGGTTTCAAATCACTTTCAACACCTCTTGCTACTTTTGAGGTAGGCAACTCGCCACCACTCCGTGAGTGAGGAGTCCTATCCTCATTTCATGGAGGTTGAGTGCCTCCTTCATGCCTATATATGTATGCCTAGTTTTCCTAATATGGTTGGTCAAATTTATGCAAACTTGGTTCATTGGTGCTTATTTTAACAATCTCTGAGATCTATAGGTTTCTACAATTTCTACCTTATTCAAAAATGGAGGGAAATTTCCTTGTCCTAGAATATTATTTTATTTATTTCCCTCTAGATCTCCCATAATAGAATAGATGGACTCAATAACCATAAATAATCAAAGAGAGCATATTTGTAGATGATGGACCAATATTTGAATAGGCTTATTATATTTCTTGGCAGTGCACTTTTCCTCCCAAGATTTGCACATAACCATCCCCAATGATCTAGAGAAAACTAAGATACAAGTGGAGATGATTTGATGACTCCTCTAAAGCATTGCCTATTGTACATCTAGGTGGGCCTTAATAAACTAACTTCTTGAATCTATCTATAGTGAAAATTATTTTCTATAAAGCTACCCTTACATAGACATCCCTTGTTAAATCATCTTAGGCATAAGGTTCTTATGAGCTTTCCCTTCTACCTACTTATAAACCTTGAAAATTCGGTTGAAAAATGTATTAATTTGGTTGTTGCTAACCCTAATGAACCTACTCCTCTGTCTCTCTATCAGGGTCTTATCCTAAGACTCTACCATTTCCACCTGGCTTTGTGCTCTCTGAAACCTATATCAACTATTTGTATTGAGGAAATTGAGCCACCCACCGTGCCCAACTTGTCCCTGGCTGAATCTAAAGGCCCTATCAGAAAGAGTCACCTGACCCCTGTTGAGAAACCCAAACTTGCTACAAAAAAACATAAGGGTGTTGATGGTGTTGCCCAGACTAGTGTGACTATTAGCTTATGTGATCTAAAATCTACCCCTACTAAGACCCCTAGTAAGCCTGGTTTGAAAAAGAAAGGTATGAAGGAGAAGGTGCCTCCTAATAAAGGAAAGAATGTTGTGAGAAAGGATTCCTTAGGTGATACAATGGATGCAAGGACCCTGGTTATTAGTTGTGACGCCATCATTAGGCGCTTTGGAAGGCTGGCTAAAAACAATAAAAAAGTGTAGATTAGGGATTTGGATATTGAAGAGGAGTTGTCTGACAACAAAGGCAACGATGTGAAAGACGTTTTGGCAGACAAGGATGAGGAGAAATCTAG
Source organism: Sequoia sempervirens (assembly GCA_007258455.2). NCBI lineage: Eukaryota > Viridiplantae > Streptophyta > Pinopsida > Cupressales > Cupressaceae > Sequoia > Sequoia sempervirens. Next base: position 165,086 of record VDFB02089431.1, read on the forward strand.
AGGTTCCTCCTGTTCCTGACAGTGGTTTACCTCAGAAGGAGGGTTTGGCCTCCCATTTGTCGAAGCTGTTGGAGATTGAACAGAATGATCCTATCTACACTACGGGAAGCGAGGAGGAGATTGGTATGCTAAGAAATAGATTGGAAATCTTGGAAAAAAAGCTCCTTGGGTTGACTCGTTTCACTGTCAAAATGATTCACTATGTCACCAATAACCTATTGGATGCCATGAATGATGAAATGGGGATAAAGAAGACCGAGGACCACCAAGAGTGGATCTGTGATGATATGGTTCAACTGTTGTCTAAGAATTGGGAGAAGGCTAGCTAGTATGC
>VDFB02089431.1:165519-184205 GCA_007258455.2 Sequoia sempervirens
ATAACACAAGAAAATCTCCTAATCAAAGAGTTGTTGTAAGAAGGAGAATTGGTAGTAAAATTTGTGAGCCACATCCAAAGCATTATTTGGATACCACTCAAACCCAACTTTTTGCTGATTTTGTACAAAAGTTTCCTGAAATTAAAATATGTCAAAGGTATTTTGAAATGCTAAATCCTTTTTATGTAAAAATAAATCACACACACTAATTTTTGTTGTAGATTACATATTGATTTTTCTAACCATTATGATGTTTATCGACGTATATGTTTAGATATGCATACTGACAATGTCTTGCAGGAATGTAACATAAGGCCTCCACCCAAATCCTCAAGGGAATTCTTATCTTCCATTTTATGTGAAAGAGAGGATGGTCAAATTTTTTACAACAAGTCATGTTTGGATGGCACATGTCATCATTGTGGTGTCATGCAACATTTTCCAATTTTCCAACACATGGCTAGTACATGCACAATTGGAGACAAAATTTTCAAATTTGGCAAATACAGGATAGTGGCCTACAATCTAAAATATGGGAAAGAAGCAAAAAAGTGTGACTTGGTCAATGATAAGATTCCAGTATATCAGTTTATGGGAATTTTCCGTGATCAGGTGGTCTATGAGCATGCAATGCATACACATAGAGCTCAATGGTTGGACTCATAGTTCAAGTTATGCAAGGACACATTTCCACTTCATAGCAGCATTTCAGTTGTCGACTTTGTGGAGAACTACACACTACAACCAGAAAATGAGGTGCAATCACAATACTACAACTCCACACAGGTTGCTATATTTGTGCATATAGCATTCATTCATGCAAATGATAGTACAAAGGATAACAAGAAAGTATTGAGGGAGTATCACTTTTACATTAGTGATGATCGTACACATTCTACTAAGTTTGTGCAAGGTTTCTTTCAGATGTTCTATGTTGATCTAGCTAGTAGGGGAATATCATTCAGTCAACATATCATATGGTCAGATAACTGTACATCACAATTCAAGAACACCATAATGTTTTATTGGTTGAGCAGGATGCATAGGATCAGTGGTTTTCAACATACATGGAACTTCTCAAAGGTTGGGCATGGAAAGGAGGAGCATGATGGAGTGGGTGCATGTATCAAAAGAGCCCTTGCACGAGAAGAGTTAAAGTACAAAGACAATGTAAAGTTGATAGCTGCAAGATCAATTGTTGAGTGGTGCAATCGTGCAATGGGTCCAGGTACTCAAGCTAATTCTTTAGTTCATAGATTTTTTCATTTAGTAGATGATACTAACATTGCAAAATATGAGGATTGTTGTACACTAACATGATCGAGTGAGTTGCACTCTTTGAGAAGCTCCAATGCAGGTACATGGACTATCCATATGCGGAAGATGGCATTCTTTTTTTCTGCATGTACACTTCGAGCATGGAATGATTGCGAGTCAACAGAGTGGGTTGATGAATGGTTTGTAAGAATTCTAACCCTACTTGACACTCATCAGCTCCCAATGGCTCTACAAATCATAGAGATGCAATCATCTATTGACTTTGATCATGTATCGAACCTTGTAGAACCAGGTAATATATCTTACTTCTAGGTTTTATTTTGATGTTCATTAAATGCATCGAACAAGATGAACATATCCATGCAGGGAACACATATGCAGTGATTGCAGATGAAGACAATGAAGAGGGTACAAATTATTACCTGTGTCATTGTATCGAGGCTAAAAAGAAATTGGATGCCCCAATTATAGATGGAGAAAACATAGAATATCCTATAGGTTTGGTGGTTGTTACTGGAACATGGCGTAGAAGGTACCCAATTAAGAATGTTGCAATTTGGTTGTTTGAGGACTTCAACATACATCAAAAGATTCTTCACTACTCGAACCTTGTCATCACCACCAACGTTCATTTGATCAAATATAAGGGCAGACCTGTGAACAAGAACTTGTGGAAAGTGTGTGAGTCTAACCACGAGGCAATACTTGGCACAATAAAGAGTAGAGCAGACCCGGATGGTTCCCTGGATTGATTGGTAAGTATGCACATTGAATTTGTAAATTCATATTATTGATCATTGCTTTATTTCAAGCATTTAAGTTTTATTGTATAAGGGTTTGCAAAATTGCATTAATGTAGATATGCAAAATGATTGGAGTGATGGCATGTAGCCTTGGGTGTGAAAATGTGTGATTTTGAGTGAATTTGAGTGGTTTTATGGTGCAAGAGCACCTACACCTCACTTTCACAATTGGAGCATTAGGTGTGTCTAGGGAGGTTGCAAAGTTTGTTTGATGTTTATTTGCTTTAATAAGGTCTATAAAGAACATTTGGTGTCTCATTGACCCATTTTTGTAAACAAGGTCAAATATGGGAAGCAATTGTCAATGATGACAAAACGGGGTCTAAGTAGGTTCATGTTGTTGTTTATGTATTATGTCATGTTTTAGGGTCTCATAAGGTCTAATTAGACCAACATAGGTGCTTTAAATGTATTTTAAATGCTTTAAATGTTTTGGATAGTCAAATAGTAAAAGAATGTATAAGGAATCAAATGAGTTGTTAACAAAGATATGTAAACAAATATAATTTGGCACTCCAATGGCTATTAAGGGATTCAAAATTCAGTTGGAGGCTATTATGTCAGTTTTCTTTGATCAGGAAACCTTTAAAAAGGTGGTGGTCATCATTTGTAACATTGGCTTCGTGTTTTTGTGAAGAAATACAATTGAATTCTCACTATTAGCAGCAAATTTCTAAATTTTCCTATCTTTTCTATACCTGCATGGTAACGCACAGTCATTGCATTGAGTAATTTCTTTATGAAAAATGTAGTGGAATGAATATTTTGTGTTTTTCATCACGTCTGAAGGTTTAACAGAGAATTTGAAGCATTCCATAGTTGTTTTCTTGTGAACAACCGGGTATACCCTGTTTTGGGGTTTTCTAGCCTTAATCATGTCTTCAAGACCCTTACACTAACTGTGCTCACTGTAACTAGTGTATTAGGTCTTATGGAGGATTTTTAGATCCTAGTGAGATTGATTTATGTTGTGAGAAAGGAATAAAGTAGACCGGGGTTGTTCTTGTGAGTTTTGTGTAGAAAATGCATGTAAATGGGGGTTTTGGTCTAGGGTTTGGTGGAATTTGTATGGGATGTCATTTCTTTTGAATCATTAAGCATGTATAGGGCTTTTGGAAAGTGTTCAAGTTGGTTTTGAGGTTTGAGGAGCTATGGAAGCATCATATTCAATAAACCCTCATCAATAGTGCATAAAATAAGGATTTTTGAGTTTCAGGTGGATTTGGTTGTACAAGTGGAATATAATTGTGGATTTTGTGTTTTTTGGGAATTTTAATTTCTTCCCCAGTGTTTTAGAGGGTTTGGTGAAGGATAAAGGGTACTCTCTTTGAAAAAGAGGCCTATTTCACTAGTTTTTTCCATGGTAGGGGTATTGGATCTCCATGTTGGTCCAAAAGAGTTAATGGTGGGGTTTACATATGTTTTATAGATTTGAAATGGGTATCTAAGTCCCTTTTTTTATTCCATGCTTTTTGGAAGATATTGGAGTTAAAGGCCAAAAACTAGATTTGCACTAGTACAAGGTTACATGGGTGAAAGTGAGAAAATATGTTTCTGATTGTTGTCTAACTTTGGGGAATAGTTGAAATTGCTCTAATAGGACTTTTAATCTTGTTAGATGCCTCTTGAAGGCAGGTTGTCAATTTGGTTGAGTTTGAGCCCCTGGGTCTGCATCATTTTAGAGTGTGAATGGATGAAATCCTTTGGGGCAGTCATTTGTGAGAGTCTTTTGAGCATGTACAAACATCATATGGTATTTTGGGGTGTTGGATGTGAGAGTTAATTGCACAGGAAGAGTGATTTTCAATAAGGCTCCTTGGAAAACCTAGGTTTGGTGGCTTGAGAGTGATGGTTTAGTGGATTGGTAGCTTGGTGAGCGGTTGGAGCTCTGAAAATTGTGAAATCTTAAGGTTGGTAACCTATTTAATGACTATCCATGGTGTTTGACTTGATTAATCTTCCACATGCTTAATAATCCTTAATATTATGATGCCTCCAAACTTCACCCACTTTTAGACTCTAAAACCTCAAATTTCCATTAAAAAATGTGCTTCTCTCAATTAGGGCTTCATGCCCAAACATACACATGACCTCCCTAGTCCTTGAAAACCTTCAAAAAAATAAAACCCCACCAGATCTCACTAAAACCAACTGGTTCTAGCCTTCTTCAAAACAAATTTTTCAATCTGCTACTTCAACCCATACCTTTTAGGCCTGAATTCATGCATTTTATACTTGAATGTCATTTGAATTGTCATTAACGAAATTATATATTAACTTATATTTTTATCGTATTTTCCTCTTGTAGGAGTAGGTGTTGGAACACTTGAAGGAGTAGGAATTGAAACACCTCAGGGAGGAGGTGTCAAAAAAGCTGAAGGAGAAAGATAAAGAGATGCCTAAAGAGGTATGTGTTTATTTTATTTTGTGATTGGTAAATATGTTCCTATTACAGACAATTGTATGCTAACTTGTATCAATTTGATGTTTTTGTGTTCACCTATATAGATTGACATTGCAAAATTTGGTATGATTGGTTCTTTGAGAGGGGAATATTCTAGGACTCATGACAGTTTGAAGAGACGTATATATATGAGGTAATCAAGATTTCAATTTTAGAGTTCAATTATAATTCAATGTATATTGATTTTGATGTTAATTATTTGATTTTAAATTATATAATATAACTAATCTCAATTGTGGTTTGAATTTTTCTTGTGCAGTTACCTTCATAGTCAAAGAGTGCTTGAAAGAGGCTCCATTTTGATGATCCACCAGTAGTTTAGGATGAGATAGACATTTTGGCATGTATATTATGAATAGATATTGAGATGGCATATGCCACCCTTTGTAAAAATTTGTTTGAGTTGGCATTGATGCCATTTTTGTATATGGACATACACTTGATTATTGGATAATTTCATATATAGAAGTTGAGAATCAAAATAATTTTTTCATCATGTGCATGTTTAAACTATTCAAAAATTTAATCTTCAACAATGGTTAAATATCAATGTACAATATCATAAAAAATAATGGTTATATTATATAGTTGATAATTAAAAATAATGAATAATGGTTAAATAATATCATATATTGCTTAGTTATATTATGGTTAAATTATATAGTTTAAACAACTTTGAAGACAAGAACAATGGTAAAGTTTAACATTTTAACTTTAAAGTTTAAATACACATATATGTCATTGTCTTACACTACATATTTCATATTGCATTATCATTACATATTAAAATACAAAAAATATCATAGTTTTATGTTGATAAACATGGAAAAGTGATGCAGAGCAGGGTGGAAAACTCTGAACAAACCAACTACCCTTTAATCTTCCTTCCAGACACAAAAACACCATTGGACAGTCATGAGTAGGGTACATAAGCACTAAATCAACAATCATCTTCCAATGAAACAGTCACCAACACTCCAAAACTCAAAATCCTCGCTTTTGACAAGTTTAAAAGGGGGTTTATTGAAAAAATCACCTCCAAACCTCTCCTCATCATTTGAATGCCTCCAACACCTTCAAATATGTCTGCCCTTGCTTAATTAACTCTTAGAAAGTGCTGCCCCAAATGTTTTTGGTGTAGGAGCACCTACACCTCAACCTCCATTTTGGATTCTTTGATGGTGAATAGGTTAGAAAGAGTATTTTTGAGTCTTTTGATTGTTTTTCATCTTCAATAAGGTCTAATAAGACTGTTGGATATGTTCTAGGTTGAGTTTTTGAGTTTTGAGTCAAAATGTGCAACAATGCAATCTTGCACTAAAAGTTGTTTTTGTAGCCTTTGAAGGAAAAAAACATGAATTTGTATGTAAGTGTGCAAGGTTTTGGGTCTTGAAAATGTAATAAGGATGTTTCAAGGTTATTTGAATGGTTTTTTTCATCATAGGTCTTTAGGATTGAAAGTTTCTCCAACATTGCAAAGTTGTCATGTTGTAAGTTGGTGCAATTTCACCATAATGATGTAATTTCACTAACCAATGGTTCCCTCTTTTAAAAAATCAGTTGATGGCTGTTGGGGAAGGTGGGATAATGTTTAAAAAGCCTCCCTTGAGTCAAGGTTAGGTTGTTGTTGGCATTTTTGAAGTTTTGAAGCATTTAATAAAGAGAAAACTCTGTTTTTCCAGTTTTTGCAGCATTTTTTACTATTCTTTTGTCTGGTACAGACTGATACATAACTGTACGAAATCCAAAACTTCATGGTTTGATAGAAGGAAGAGATAGATTTATTTTGGCAGTGATTTGGATTGATTTCATTAAGAATTAAGCAAGTTACATCAATTTTAGTGAAAGAGGGTCTGAAACCCTACCAAACAAGGGTTTGGTCACTAAAATGGTCATAATTCCCATTTCCACCGTAGGAAAAATCTAAAACTTGGTGGAATGTTAGGTTTAGGGCCCTTATTCATGCTACAATTTTTTTTAGAGTGAAAGATGGAGGTTTGCAAAAGTTATTTGATGCCCTAGGTCAGTTTTTCCCTTGTAAATGTATGAAAATGGTCTTTAGAATGCACTTTTCATAGTTTTCTGAGTATTTGTGCAATACTAATGGATGGAAAGCATGGAACAGGTCTTTTGGAACTTGTTGGGATCTTTTAAAGGCATTAGGGGTGTTGGGGTGTGCCTTGAAAGGTTGAAAGCTTCCTTGTAGAGGCCTAGTTAAGCCTTGTTTATGGCTTGTAAATCAATCTTTTGATACATTTGTTTTGGGTGTTTGATCTTGTGCTTTTGGAAACTTGTGGAGGATGGTGTTAGGAGTCTAAAACCATGTTTCATTATTTTTTTAATGCATTTAATCAGTTTTTATTTTGACTGTCCTATTGGTGAATGTTGCAAAGTTGCATGGGCTTGTGTAGGAGCGATGGAAGAATGGATGTTTTTGGGTGCAAGGTCTGTTTGTTTGGTCATGTTGTGTTGTGTGAAGAGTGTTTACATCATCCCAAAGTCCTGTTGAGATGTCTGGTTGTGTGAGTCAAGTTGAGTGGTCAAGTTGCATTGTTTTAGGTGTAAAATCATGAGGGTTTATTGAATCTAGTGCTTCCACAATCTCCAAGGCCCTAAAACCAACTCAAACACTGTCCATTAACCCCATACATGCTTAAAAGCTCAAAAAAAACAAGAATACCATACAGATTTTGTCAAACCCTGGATTGAAACCCCTTTATTCACATGCATTTCTCCACAAAACACTCAGGAACAACAAATATATCTTCTTTATTCATCTCCCTACACTCTAGTCATGCATCCTATATGTAAACCAGAATCCATAGGGCCCCTTACCAACCAACTTTGCAACTAAATTTCAAATTCTTAATGACCATTGGAAACATAAATACACCATTACAAGTTTGTTAACATCACTTTTCCATACATGGCAATGTTTTTAACTCTTTGACCTTTAAATACATTGTAAACACCTATGACTCCTCTAAAACCATACTAATGGCTTAAAAAAAACCTTATTACATTGAAAACACCCCATCTTTATACAAACTTACTAAATTTCCATGAAAGGCTACAAGGATTATTAAGTGCAAGAACACCATTTTTCCCACATTTTGACTCCAAAACCCAAAAGCTCAACCTATAACATAACTAATGGTCTTGTTAGACCTTTTCCATGACTAAAAGACTCAAAAAAATCATTATGAACCTACTGATCACCATTTACCATCAAATGAACATAATTGGAGGATGAGGTGTAGGTGCTCCTGCACCAATTTAGGCCTAAGAGGCATAGCTTAAAGTAGCAGATTAAAGCAATAGTTTGGAAGAAGGTTAGAACCTGGTTGTTTTAGTGTTATCAGGTGGAGTTTGATGTTATAGAAGGTCTGCAAAGGCATGGTAGGCCATTTGGATGTTTGGGCTTGGTGCAGGAGCACCAACCTTCTCTTTGTTTTCCATGAAGAGTTTGATAGGAAGTGTGTGTGTTAGGGTATTTGTGTTGAGTCCATGAGTTCAAATAAGGTCCTAAGTGACCATTCTATGGTACTTGGTCAACTTTTAGGGGCTTATGTATTCATTTTGTAATGATTGTAAATCAAATGGAAAGGAGTGTCAAAGTTATCAAGGTGGTGTCAAGGGTGGTAGTATATTGTTTTCTTGAATAAGACATGGTTTTTAGGTGAAAAAGGTCTCATTAGACCCATTGTAATAGGTTAGGTGATTAAAAGGGTCAAAAAGAGCAAACATTGCAAAGCATGTAATGATGTTATTAAATTAGGTAAAAAATGAAATTGTGATCTCCAATGGTCATAAGTGGTTTAAATTTCAGTTGGGAGGATAGTTGGTCATTGGTTGAAGAGGAGAAGCCTTTAAAATGGCATGAGGACACTATTTGTAATGTTGGCTTGAAGTTTAAGGTATTGGCAATAAGAAAATTCTGAGTTTTCTTCATTTTTTTATGTTTCTTTCACATTTTGCAGACCTGTAGTAGCCATACAGACTGACATTTGCTATGTAATCTTTCATTTCTCATGAAGGACTATGTTAGCCTTATTTTGCATCAGGTTTGAAAGAATTTAATAAAGATTTGTTGAAGAAATCATTGTTTTCCTATGATAGGCCGAGAGCACCCTATTGAGGGTTTTGTGATAAAAAAACATGTCTTAAAGGGCCCTTACACCGACTGTATATGTTGTAACTAGTGTAATGGGCCCTAAGGAGCCTGATTAAGTTGTAGGTTGCATGATTAGAGTTGTGGGGAAGGAACAAAGGAGATAAGCCTGTTGTCCTATTGATTTTGGTTAAAGAAAACACATGAAAATTGAGCCCTTAGCCTAGGATTTGTGAAAATAAATGAGAGTGTGGAGTTTTTTTCAACTTTTGAGCACATAGGGGTCAAAATACACATGTTTGACTTGGTGGCATGGTCTGGGAGGTTGTGAAAGTGGGATTTTGAATAAACCCTCTTAGTTTGGCATGAAATTGAGGGTTTTGTGGTTTTCTATGTTGGAAGGGTTAACCCTGGGAAAAAATTGTGGTTTTAGAGGTTTGAGGGCATAGGAAATTCTGCCCCAAGGTTTCAAGGGCCTGTGACAAGTTTAAAGAGATGTTGCTTTGTAATTTAGGCCTAATCAGCCTAAATAGGTCAGCGTAGAAGGGGTGATTTTAGGAGGTTGGTCGAAAAGACTTATTTCTGACTTTGGGATATGTGTTACAAATCTGAAATGGGTGTCTGAAACCATCATATTTTTGTTAGGTGTCTTGGAGACTATTTGAGTAAAAGCCCAAAAACTGAGTTTGCACTACTACTAGGATTCATGGGTGAAATTGAGAAATGGTGCTTTTGATTATTGTCTAACTTTCAAGATTGTTTAAATTGCTTTAAAATACCATTTTAATCTTGTTAGATTCCTTTTGAAGGAAAATTTTCAATTTGATTGAGTTTGAGCCTCCTGGTCTGCTGAATCCCTTAAGAGTCTGAAGTGCAAAATAACTGCAAACTTTAGCATGATGGTTACTTGGACACCATGAGGCTTAGAAACTTCTCGTCAGAGCCTATGAGATCATTTTGTGCTCCTCTATAATAACCTCTCTTGTTTTTCTCTATCTCAGGGGCATTTTCCTGTGGTGGTGAGATTTCTCTTGGGGAAAAGTTGTCAAATGCAAGTAGTGAAAAGTTGCAAAGTGGTCCAAATTTTATTTTGCAACTTGTGTGACCAATATAACTATTCCAACGCATCTGAGTGGGTACGTTTATGCTAGGAATGGTCCTCTTTCGCACCCAAATGTGCCGAATCACTCTGAGCTACATTCAACTGACTGAATCCCTTAAGAGTCCAAATTGCAAAATGGTTGCAAACTTCAACATGGTGTTACTCAGACACCATGAAGCTTAGAAACTTCTTGTCAGAACCTATGGAATCATGTTGTGCCCCTCTACAATAACCTCTCTTATTTTTCACTATCTTGGAGATTTTTTCCTGTGGCGACGAGATTTCTCTTAGGAAAAAAGTTGTCAAATGCAAGTAGTGAAAAGTTGCAAAGTGGTGCAACTTTCATTTTGCAACTCGTGTGACAAAACTAACTATTCCAACACATCCAAGTGGGTATTTTTACGCTAATAATGGTCCTCTTTCACACCCAAACACACCGAATCACTCTGAGCTACGTTCAACCAGCTGAATCCCTTAAGAGTCCAAAGTGCAAAATCACTGCAAACTTCAGCATGACGTTACTCAGACATCGTGAGGCTTAGAAAATTCTCGTCAGAGCCTATGGAATCATGTTGTGCCCCTTTACAATAAATTCTCTTAGTTTTCACTATCTCAGAGGTGTTTTCCTATGGCAGTGAGATTTCTCTTGGGGAAAAAGTTGTCAAATGTAAGTAGTGAAAAGTTGCAAAGTGTTGCAACTTTTGTTATGCAATTCATGTGACCAAACTAACTATTCCAATGCATTTGATTGGGTACATTTACGCTAGGTATGGTCCTCTTTCACACCCAAACACATCGAATCGCTCCGAGCTACATTCAACCAACTAAATCCCTTAAGAGTCTAAAGGCAAAAATGACTACAAACTTTAGCATGGCGTTACTCGAACACTGTGAGGCTTAGAAACTTCTCGTTAGAGCCTATGGGATTGTGTTGTGCCCCTGTACAATAACCTCTCTAGGTTTTTTCTATCTCAGAGGCGTTTTCTAGTGGCAGTGAGTTTTCTCTTGGGGAAAAAGTTGTCAAATGCAAGTAGTGAAAAGTTGCAAAGTGGTGCAACTTTCGTTTTGCAACTCATGTGACCAAACTAACTATTCCAACAAGTCTGAGTGGGTAAATTTATGCTAGGAATGGTCCTCTTTCGCACCCAAACATGTCGAATCGCTCCTACCTATGTTCAATCGGTTGAATCCCTTAAGAGTACAAAATTTAAAATGGATGCAAAATTTAGCATGATGTTACTCAGACATCATGATGCTTAGAAACTTCTCGTAAGAGCCTATGGAATTGTGTCGTGCACCTCTACAATAACCTCTCTCAGTTTTCACTATATCGGAGGCATTTTCTTGTGATGGCAAGATTTCTCTTGGGGAAAAATTTGTCAAATGCAAGTAGTGAAAAGTTGCAAAGTGGTGGAACTTTCGTTCTGCAACTCGTGTGACCAAACTAACTATTCCAATGTGTCTGAGTGGGTATGTTTACACTAGGCATGGTCCTCTTTCACACCTAAACGCATCGAATCGCTCCGAGCTACGTTCAATCGACTGAATCCCTTGAGAGTCCAAAGTGCAAAATGGCTGCAAACTTCAGCATGAATTTACTCGGACACGGTGAGACTTAGAAACTTCGCGTAAGATCCTATGGAATCGTGTTGTGCCCCTCTACAATAATCTCTCTTGATTTTTTCTATCTTGGAGGCATTTTCCTATGGCGGTGAGATTTCTCTTAGGGAAAAAGTTGTCAAATGCAAGTAGTGAAAAGTTATAAAGTGGTGCAACTTTCGTTCTACAACTCGTGTGACCAAACTAACTATTCCAACGCATCTAAGTGGGTATGTTTATGCTAAGCATGGTCCTCTTTCACACCCAAACACGCCGAATCGCTCTGAGCTATGTTCAACCGACTGAATCCCTTGAGAGTGCAAAGTGCAAAATGGCTACAAACTTCAGCATCAATTTACTCAGATACTGTGAGACTTAGAAAGTTCTCATAAGATCCTATGGAATTTTGTTGTGCCCCTCTACAATAACCTCTCTCGATTTTTGCTGTCTCAGAGGTGTTTTCCTATGGCAGCGAGATTTCTCTTAGGGAAAAAGTTGTCAAATGCAAGTAGTGAAAAGTTGCAAAGTGGTGCAACTTTCATTTTGCAGCTCATGTGACCAAAGTAACTGTTCCAACGCATCTGAATGGGTATTTTTACACTAGACATGGTCCTCTTTTGCACCTAAATGTGTTGAATCACTTTGAGCTACACTCAACTGGCTAATTCTCTTAAGAGTCCAAAGTGTAAAATGGCTACAAACTTCAACATGATGTTACTCGGACACCATGAGGTTTAGAAACCTCTTGTCAGAGCCTATGGAATTATGTTGTACCCCTCTACAATTAAATCTCTCATTTTTTGCTATCTCGAAGGCGTTTTCCTGTGGCGGCGAGATTTCTCTTGGGGAAAAAGTTGTCAAATGCAAGTACTGAAAAGTTGAAAAGTGGTGCAACTTTCATTTTGCAACTCATGTGACCAAACTAACTGTTCCAATGCATCCGAGTGGGTACATTTATGCTAGGCATGGTACTCTTTCACAGCCAAATGTGTTGAATTGCTCTGAGCTACATTCAACTGGCTTAATCCCTTAAGAGTCCAAAGTGCAAAATGGCTACAAACTTCAGCATGACGTTACTCAGACACTGTGAGGCTTAAAAACTTCTCATCAGAGCCTATGGAATTGTGTTGTGTACCTCTACAATAACCTCTCTCAGTTTTTTGTTATCTCAGAGGCTTTTTCCTATGGCAGAGAGATTTCTCTTGGGGAAAAAGTTGTCAAATGCAAGTAGTGCAAAGTTGCAAAGTGGTGCAACTTTTGCTTTGCAACTCGTGTGACCAAACTAACTGTTCCAACACATCCAAGTGGGTACTTTATGCTAGAATGGTCCTCTTTTACATCTAAACGAAAGCTGGAACTTACCGGTTACGCTCAACCGCAATAACCTTTAAGAGTTTGAAGTGCAAAATGGTTGCAAACTTCCAATACGACGCTACTCGTGAGCACCGAGGCTGAAAATTCTATATCATAACCTATGGAATCATATACTACCCCCTCTACAATAACCTCTAGGTTTCTTGCAACTGTGAGGCGCTTTCATGTGGTGATATTTCTCTTAGGGAAATAGCTGTCAAACGCGAGTGAAAAGTTGCAAAGTGGTGCAACTTCGCCTCGCGAACTTGTAGTGGACCAAACTAACCATTCCAACGCGTCCGGAAAGTGGCACGCTTTATGCTAGGAATGGTACTCCTTTCACACCCAAACACGCCAATCGCCCGAGCCATGTTCAACCAAATTTAATCACTTAAGAGTCCTAAATGCAAAATGGCTGCAAAATTCAACATGATGTTACTCAGACAGCGTGAGGCTTACAAAGTTCTCATCAAAGCCTATAGGATCATGTTGTGCCCCTCTACAATAACCTCTCTCAATTTTTGCTATCTCGAAGGCATTTTCCTGTGGCAGCAAGATTTCTCTTGGGAAAAAAGTTGTCAAATGCAAGTAGTGCAAAGTTGTAAAGTGGTGCAAATTTCGTTCTACAACTCGTGTGACCAAACTAACTATTCCAATGTGTCCGAGTGGGTATGTTTACGCTAGGAATTGTCCTTTTTCTCACCCAAACACGTTGAATCGCTCCCAGCTATGTTCCATCAGTTGAATCCCTTAAGAGTCTAAAGTGCAAAATGGCTGCAAACTTCAACATGACAATACTCGAACACTATGAGTTTAGAAAATTCTAGTCTGAGCCTATGGGATCATGTTGTGCCCCTCTACAATAACCTCTCTTAGTTTTCACTTCAAAGGAAAATCAGCATGTCTAAGTCAAGAGCAAGTCTGCCCAATCTTGGCAAGGCACAAGCAAAGTTCGCCATGCCCATGGTGAAGGAAAATATTGAAGATGATGCAAATTCCTCTTGGGAAAGAAAATCTATGTCCAAACTGCTGTCAAGCCTTCCCTTGGCTTGAATAATGCTTGTCCAAGACAAAGGTAAAGCCTTCCCAACTCAAAGCATACATGGAAAAGACAATGTAAAGTCGGCCCAGCTCAAAGCATACATGGCAAAGAGAACTTAAAGTCCACCCCAAGCTGAAAATAGGAGATGGAAAACATATCTTGAAGTCCGCCTTAGGACAAGATCAAAGGGGACATCCAACATGCATAGATGGTGCCTCATCATCTTCCAACCAATCAAATTGTTCCAAGCTAGCATGTCTACGTTCAATGAACTTGACACTTCATAATGCAACAACTTTTTATTGTTGGTTTATATTTAGCAAAAGGACAAGTGTCCCCAAATGTAATTTTCTCATTGGTCAAGAGGTAGTTAGTTGTGACAAACCGTAATTAGGGTTTTATTTTGTAATCTCGGTCATTGATTCAAAATCAATTTTGGCCATTGAATTGTATTTGAGGAGCCTATAAATTGAGCTCACCCCTCATTTGTCAAACATGGGAGCATCCATCGCATAATTTACCAGTTCACTACCTTGTCTATGCTTTCACTTACTATTATGCTTTGATATATTTTTTCCAAGCATCCATCGCTTGTCTGAAAGCACTTGTTGTAGGCTCTTAGCCATAGTAGCAAGACAGTGAACTGTTTGATAAAATGCTTTGGTAGACATGTATGAAAAATGTGGTAGCATAGACAAGGTAGTAATCTATTTGAAAAAATGCCTCAAATAAATGTGGTCTCATGGTGATGGAATGCCATGACAATCCAGGGAATTTGCTTGTCATGGCATTCCATCACCATGAGACCCCATTTCTTTGAGGCATTTTTTCAAATAGTTCGGTAGCTTGTCTATGCTATTGCTTCTTATTATGCTTTGTTAGATTTTTTCCAAGCATCCATAGCTTGTTTGCAAGCACCTATTTTAGGATTTTAGCCATAGCAACAAGGCAATGAATTGTTTGGTAAAATGCTTTGGTAAACATGTATGAAAAATGTGGCAGCATAGACAAGGAAATGAATTGTTTGAAAAAATGCCTTAAAGAAACGTGGTCTCATGGTTATGGAATGGCATGAAAATCCATAGCAATTTGCATGTCATTGAATTCCATCACCATGAGACCACATTTCTTTTAGGAATATTTTTCAAGCAGTTCATTTCCTTGTCTATAGTATTGTTTACTATTATGCTTTGATAATTTTTTCCAGCTAATCCATAGCTTGTCTCTAAAGCACTCTGTTTTATGCTTCTTTGTTACAGCATCGTCACCAATGAATCGCTCACAAAAATACTTTGGTAGACATGTATGAAAATTGTGGTAACATAGACAAGACAGTGAACTATTTGATAAAATACGTCAAAGAAATATGGCCTCATAGAATGCAATTATAAAAAAATGCAATTGCAATTGCTCCTACTTATTATTTATGCAATGTGAAGTAATTGCATAACTGCTTAGGTTGACTTTGTAAAAACTATATTGTAATTAAAAAAATTTCATCTATCAACATCTAGTTATTAGTTATGCAGTGTGAAGTAATGCTTTGACTTTGAAAGATGTGCAATAAAATGTAATCAATGATATGAATATAAACTACAAAAAATTATTTTTTACAATTCATTAGTTAAAATATTTATTTTATTTTCTCTCTATATCTCTATATGCTATGGAAATACCTTTCAATTTCAAAATAAACAGATTTTATCTCTTGTTCTACAATTTCTTACATTTTTTTAAATATGATTTTTTCGCGACTTTTTAAAAAACTCTTATACTTTTGGTTTGTCAAATTTTTCCCCAAAATATTTTTGCTACTATGCATTCAAAGCATGAATCATACACATGAATACACACACTATACATGAAGTATACATGTGAATAAGTGAAGCATACATGTGAATAAGTGAGGCAAAAGCAATTGAAGCATTCCAAAGGATACAAACCACCAGGAATGGAGTTTATTTACACAATACACTTTAGATGGAGCTTATTGAGAAATCGACAATAATTAATTAAGCATTAGATGTAAACAAATCCATGCCTACAACATTCAAGCATACGATTTACACAATACACATGATAACATCATTCAAGAATGGCAGTAGCAAAATAAGATTTTTTTAATCAAAAAGTCGTAAGGTATATACAATGATATATATTGATAAAAGTATACATAATATATCCAAAAAAGTCATACAGTCTTAGTACAAAGGAACCATATTATGGACATAAAAGTTCACGTATGTATCACTTGTATAAAACATATGTTCCAAAATGCCACATAGGCATACAAAAAATGGCACTAATACAATCATTTCCCTCTAGGGGAAGGAAATAGATCCTGTGCTGCCTTCGAAATTGGCTGGATGGAGTGACTATTGGTTCTTTGGTCCTTCGCACACACTCGCTAGTCCTCCTCTCTTCACTCTGGACCTTCAACTAATACTATAAAATGTAAAGATGTTAATACACAAAAATTGAATTGTGGAACGACATATAACAAAATATAATCACTTACTGCATACAGATAGTCATCATTCACATTTACATCATTACTACGTCTACGATCTGGAGTGACAACCACCTATAGTAACCATCAAGATAGAAAGTAACCTACACAAAATTATTGTGAAAATTTTCTATAATAGACCATAAAAGAGCAAATATAATGTTAAATCGACATATTTGTTGCATACCTCTCTCAATGGATCAAAACTGGCTATTGTTGCAACAACTCCGTGGTCCATCGTGCCACCAACATCACCAGGGTTGTTTGATGTCAACATCTGCAAATGGTAAATGAAAGATTAAATGGTAGGGTGGACTATTAAATTATAATGGGATGGGATTAGGAAGGAATAAAGGAACAAAAAGTGAATTAGGAGAAGATAATGTGACACGATCAAGGAATACAAATGCAATGTTTATGTTTCTCATCAATTTTTTAGATTTTTATATGCAAAATTATGAAAACTAGCTAACATTGTTTTACAACACCATTATTGAATAAAGGATACCTGAGTGTAAGGTCCTTGAGGAAATGAATTGCAATGTGTGGAGGTCGAAGGTCCACCAAGAAACTGTTTGAAATCGAAAGCATGTTATGAGACAAACATTCAAATATAAAATTAAACTATTCAAATGCACTAATAATATCTTTAATACTAGTTGCATACCTGTGGACTCAACGTCGAGAACGAATAAGGGTTTGTAGGAATGGGGCACGTCTCATGAACACTCTGACCCTGAAATTTCATCAAATCAAAATTCTACTAATTTACTTATGGGCATGTGCAGGATCATGGTATGCCAAAAAGTGGCAATGGAGGAAAAAATACGTGTTTCTACGACTCAAAAACGCGAAAATGGTGAGTTGACTTTTTGGAGCTGGGGTGAGTACCGAGGCAGAGGGAAAACTTAGTTTTAGGAATCGGATATCCGATTTGGATCGGATATCCGATTTTGTTCAGTGTATAAACAAATCTCATTCCGACCCAAGCAAAAGGCTAAATCTCATTCCGACACAAGCAAAAGGAATCGGATATCCGATCCAAATCGGATATCCGATTCAAATCGGATATCCGATTTTGGTCAACTGTATATATAAAAAAAGCCGCCACTCAAAACTCCATCTATTTTATTTCGCCCATCGGCATGAGAAGTGAGAGCGAATCCGAGTATCCGGGATTTGAATCCAATTTATCGTAAAATTTTTAATTTTAATCAAATTCTCAATTAGATTTGTTTATTTTAATTGATTCTTTTTTCAAAATATTGTTTTGGTAGAAAAAACTAGGGTTTTTTTGGTAGATTTGCAAAAAAAAATAAAAAATTGAAGAAAAATAGTAAGAAACTACTTTTTTTTAAAATGTAATGGCATTTCCATAGCATACAAACATTGAGAGCAAATAAAATACAGAGTTCAATCCATGAATTATAGAAAATAGATTTTTGTTGGTTATATTCATATCGCTGATTACATTGCACAAAACATACTACAACCGCATAAATATCAAATGGTGACAGTTGTCGATGCTACCACATTTTTCATACATGTCTACCAAAGCATTTTATCAAACAGTTCACTGCCTTGCTGCTATGGCTAAAACCCTAAAATAGGTGCTTATGAACAAGTTATGGATGCTTGGAAAAGATCTATCAGCATAATGGTAAGCAATAGCATAGACAAGGGCAGTTGAACTGCTTCAAAAATGCCTCAAAGAAATGTGGTCCCCATGGTGATGGAATGCCATGACAATCCATAGCACCTGTTTGTCATGGCATCTCAAGTATGGCATCCATCACCATGAGACTACATTTCCTTTGAAGCATTTTTTCAAATAGTTCACTACCTTTTCTATGCTACCACATTCTTCATACATGTCTACCAGCATTTTATCAAATGTACTAACGCCTTTCATGCTATGGGTAAAAAGCCTAAAACAAGTGCTTCAAACAAGCCATGGATGCTTGGAAAAATCTACCAAAGCATAATAGTAAGCAATAACATAGGATAAGGCAAGGAATTGTTTGAAAATGCCCCAAAGAAATGCAAATTACATTGATTGAATGCCATGATAATCCATGTGCAATTCTGCTTGTCATGGCATCTGGCCATGGCATTCCATCACCATGAGACTACATTTCTTTGAGTTTTTTTCAAGCAGTTCACTGCCTTGTCTATGCTACCACATTTTTCATACATGTCTACCAAAGCATTTTATCAAACAGTTCACTACCTTGCTGCTATAGCTAAAACCCTAAAACAGACTTGCTTATGAACAAGTTATGGATGCCTGGAAAAGATCTATCAAAGCATAATGGTAAGCAATAGCATAGACAAGGCAGTGAACTGTTTCAAAAAATGTCTCAAAGAAATGTGGTCTCATGGTGATGGAATGCCATGACAATCCATAGCAATTTGCTTGTCATGG
>VDFB02089432.1:0-21829 GCA_007258455.2 Sequoia sempervirens
CCCTAAGCAAAAGGGTATCCACATGCTAGAAGTAGAAGAACAAGAGGTACTGGCGATCAGCAGAGCACAAGCAAAAAAGGCCACTTACCCAGATCCATGTACGGAGAAACAAAGGATGAAGGAAGCAAAACTGAAGTGGAACTGGCAATGGCGAAAGAAACCAAAGTACCTCTAGAGAAGCCAGGAACCTCTCGACGGTCGAAGGCGGAAACCAACATCGTACGGCAGGTACTGCAGACCACCATACCGATCAAAGTAACTGACCTTCTCCAGACTATGCCGCAGTTGGGACTGGCGATCACAAACGTCGTCGAGGATGGCAAGCAACCGCGATTGGAGGAACGAAGGAAAGAATTGATACCAGAACCGCCACCGTACAGTGAACAAACAATCGACCCGGTATTGCTCACAATGAACATCGGGAAGATGCCAGCGGTCGTGCATATGGAAATCAGAGGGAATATCTTGACAAATACTATCATCGATGGAGGATCAGGAGTCAACGTACTACCCGAAGACACATGGAAGAGTCTTGGGAAGCCTACACTCTGGCCGCCGACATTCCAACTAGTTGGCGCTGATCAACATGGTATCAAGCCGTTGGAAACATTGATGGCACAGAAGGTGACGATCGGGACACAACAGTTTTTGCTAAATTTTGTCGTCATCCCATTACAGAGGAAAGCGTACGATGCACTACTTGGGAGAGGATGGCTGATAGCGGCGAAGGAAAATCATAATTGGAAGAGGAACACACTCTCGATCGAGAACAATGGGGGGAAGTATGTCATCGACTTGAAGAACCAGGCCGTGAGCGAAGAATTGGCTTCCTCCGGATCTGAATCAAATGGAGGTGAATCGGTTATGGACGAAGGAAGGAAAGCTATGGAACCAAACATCGAAGGCGTACTTGAACTTGAGAGTTGTTCGGAGGACGAGACAAGCTCGCTGAATGGCTTATTTCATTGGCAGATGGAAGACTATGAAGTGTTCCATCAAGAGTGTAACATGCTACAAATCGGGGAAATCAAGGAAGAAGAGAAACAGGGAAGGCCCAGCCAAACACTTCCGGCCGAGTATGGAGAGTACAAAGGAAGAGTCTCAAAAATGGACGATATGCCAGTCCACAAGTTTGAACAGGTACGAGATGAAAAAATTGTGTTGGAGTTAAAAAATGAAAACTATGAAAAAATTAAAAAATTAGAAAAAAAGAAAAGAGATGAAGAGAGAGAAAAAAGAGATGAAGAAAGGAAAAATGGAAAAGAAGAGAGAGGAGATGAGAGAGAAAATGAACGACATAAGAAAAAATTAAAAATTATCAAAGGAGTGAAATGGGGAAAAATAGGGAGAATTAAAAAATTGAAGGGGACAAATAAAAGAAATTTGAAGGGAGACAAAGGTGAGTTATATAAAAAAGTACGAAGCAATATTCTCATCAAGCATATAGTACGCTGTATGGTCAAGCTCAGGAAGGCAAAGGCGAAAGGAGAGAGATTCGACAAGACTTCACCGGCCAAATCAGTCGCACAAAGGAAGGAAGGACGAAGCAAAGGGAAGAAGCCTGTACGCCCATCACAGGAGGCACCTCCGTACGATGTACGGACAAGGAAGAACTCAGAAGGAAATCACGTACAACACACCAATCAAAGCCACATACGGATCACTGGAGGAGAAGAGGTCGTACGACGGACAAAAGAAAATAGTGTAAGGAGCTTGGAAGGGAACCTCGTACGGGCCAGAAGAAATCCGTATGCTGGGAGACAAGCCGTACGAGTACCAGAGGAGGAGGTCGTACGGTATCAACAGAAACACACAATACGCTGTCACGTGAAAAGAAAATTAAGATTGCAAGTGCCAAATTCGACAAGGAAGAGGGCCGCGCCCGACAATCAAACGGCTCATTGACAAGGCGTGCGCGCAAAGCGAAGTTACGTCGCGCGCCAAAAGGGAAAGTGAGGTCGTACGCAGTAGGAAGAAGAAATCCGTATGATGGGAGGAGAAGAAGGCCGTACGACAGAGTGATGAGAATAAATCCGTACGCTGGGAAGAAACGATCGTACAGTGGATAGATAAGAAGAGGGCTGTACGGTGGCAAATTAGAAGAATTCCAAAGTATGTACGACAAAACTTGAAGAGGGTCGTACGCAGGTGCTATTTGAAGGCCGTACGACTAAGTAAAAGCAAAAGGAAAAACTACGTATGCCGTCGAGGAAGGAAGTACCGCGGCAAAACAAGAAGCAACGTACACCAAGCTAGAAAGAACGACATAAGGAGGCCGTACGGATCAAGGAGAAAGTCGTACGTACCAAACAAAAAAAGACTGTACCAAGTATCGAAGTTTGTAAAAGGCAGGCCGTACCAAGCATCGACTTGGAGAAAGTAAAGTCTAAGGAAAACAATGCAAAATCTGTTGCCGACGCCCCGGACCTCGTGGTGACGCGCTGACGGTATGATGACGGCTGAAGTGCTGCCCCGAGGCCCTACATAAGGGGTGCTGCCCTTATTGACAGGGGGCATTGCTGAGACCCATCAAATTTATTGGAATTGCCAATTTGCAGTGCAACCAGCCATCATAGTACAGTTACAAGAGCAGTTGGCAGCCAAGCAAACAAGAGTGGCAGCTCTTGAGGAGAAGTTGATAGAGAAGGATACCCAGGTGGCCGATGCACAATGACTTTCAGCACAGAGGGAGAATCAATTATAGGAAAACTACGAGGAGTTGGCACTTTTTGTTTTCAGTCATCTGGAAGACGACTACTTTGTAGGGGGGATGATATGAAGCGGCCATGTTAATAAATATTTATATTATGTCGACCATACTAATTAAATAAACTGTTGTAGTCGGTTATCTTGGGAATAGATAATGTGTTTAAATAAATAAACTAAGGGAGGCTTATTTGCATTGAGCGGATAGGTTCTTCGAGGCCTGCCCCAAAAGAGGGTTTGTGTGGAAGTTGACCTTTCCAACGATTTAAAAGACTCCATTGATATTCAAATTGGAGATTTCCGTCACACCTAGAAGGTCACCTATTTTAATTTGCCCGACACGTGCTATAGGTGTCAGTTTGTAGACCACAAGATAAAGGACTGCCCTTTAGCAGTGCCTCGTACACCTTCGCCCTGAGATGCTGAAAAGCCTCGTTCGGCGGCTGCATCTGCTGCCAAACCTGATGCGAAATGGACTACGGTCACGAACCGAAAGAATAAGTCCACTGGTTCTAGGTCGGGTCCTGTGACCTTTGAGCCAGTGAAAGATGTTTGAAACCCTTCTGTGAAGGGGAAAGAAGCTCCGGTTGGAGCTGATTATGTTTCGCAGCAATCTAGGCCAAAGGCTACGCCTCGGCCGACTGCTATCATGTTAACACAACCGAATGTAGCTTCTTAGCGGAAGGTGGCTTCACAGCCGAATGTGGCTTCTCCTGTGATAGGAGCTCACAGGCGTTCTCACAGCCCTTCCCCTCCTAGGGAAGAAGGGGAATATGTTCATGAAAAACGGTGGATATCCTCCCCTCCCATTCAAATTGGTTCAGTTCTGGCAGAATCTTTACAGAATCGTTTCTCTTCTCTGAATGAAGAGGAATCGGGTTTCGAAATCATGGAGGAGTTTCACTCATGAAGTTCCTCTCATGGAATGTTCGAGGTCTGATAGACCTCTTCAGAAAGTATTCTGTCAGGAATACCTTGTGCAAGTATTCTGGTGTTGAAGTGCTTTGTCTTCAAGAAGTTAAAATTTCTAGTTTTTTGCTTGCTGCGGCTAGTCGTTCTATTTGGCCAGCCAGTAAAATTTTTTGTACTACCCACGATGCTGGGCGTGGCGGAGCTGTCATCCTTTTGGCTCCACGATGGCACTCCTTTGTGGTCGACCACGGGTCTGATCCCACTCATCGGCTCGTCTGGATCCTTCTCAACATTGATAATCTTTCTTTTGGGATTATTAATGTCTATGCTTCTAATGATGCTGTGGAACGCTCTTTGCTCTGGCGTTGGATTGCTGATTCTTTACCAGTTGCTACCTGGTTACTCTGTGGGGACTTCAATATGGTAGAAATGGCGTCTGACAAAGATGGCACTTTGCCATTCAGATGGACAGCTGGGGAAAGGGAGGCGTGGTTTTACATGCGCAATAAATTGGGGCTGTTTGATCCCAATATTGGTCGCCGCCATTCTCATTCTCTCTGGCACACTTGGTGCAATTACTGAGTCGGTTTTGATAGAATATTTAAGCGCCTTGATCATGCCATGATCTCGGCGCAATCTTTTTTCTCTTTTGACAACTCTTCTCTCCTGGTTAAGCCGTTAGTAGATGTGACTTTGTCAGATCATTTCCCCATTTCCTTTTGCATTGAATGGGAGACTCGACAGCCTAGTATGTGTAAAACTCAAATTTTTTTAAACACGTCTTTACTCTACCACAAGCCTACCCTGGCCCACATTCGCAGAGTTTGGAATTTGGAGTGCAAGCCAACTCATCATACAGGCTGGATTTCTTGGTGGAATGAGGCTATCATCCGCACGGCTAGATTTTTGCGCATTTATGGGCACCTGCTGGCTATTTTTTGCCAGCGGTCTTACGAGGCTACCATCGCTGACCTTCGTGTTGCCTCCGAGGCTTTGGCGGCCAGCCCCTTTTCTCCTTCCTTACAAGTAAGGTGGCAGAGCTAAGGCATAAGAAACAAATTGCTGACAGCTATACTGCTCGAGGAGCGCAAATCAAAGCCCGGTTGCACTGGCTAAAATTTGGTGATTGTGCCTCCAAAGAGTTTTTCTTGGCTCTGTGTGCCAGGCACTCATCCCCGAGCATTAAAAAAATAAAAGATGGTACTCAGGTGCTCTTTGAGCTGCTTGACATTCTCCAAGCCTTTGTGCGTCATTATGAGCAAGTTTTCACTGCACAGGAAGTCACGCCTGTGCAACAGCAAGCCTTACAGGATTGCCTTGCTGTTGTGCCAAATAAGCTTTCTTCAGCTCAAATTTTTTTTTGTGATCAACTTTTATCAATTGATGATCTCAAAGAGGCTGTTTACTCCATGGCTGATGACATAGCCCCGGGAATTGATGGATTCCCTTGTGAATTTTACAAAGCCATGTGGGACGATATTGGGCATGATCTGCATCAAGTCTACTTAGAAGCTTTTCACTCTAATTCCCTGGGTAACTTAATCAATAAAGGTAACATAAAATTCATACCTAAACCGGGTGACCTAGAAGACATCTGTAATTGGAGACCTATCATGCTTCTTAATGTCTCCTACAAGATTATCGCCAAGGCTCTGGCTCTTAAAATCCGCCTTCTTCTACCTCAAATCGTGCGCTTGGAACAATTTGGGTTCATCAAATCCAGAATTATTTTGGATAATATCATTGCTGTTTGGGAAGGCATGGAATGGGCCAGACGCTCAAACCAAAAAGCCGTGTTCATTAAGATTGACTTTGCCAAGGCTTATGATCGTATTGAATGGCCGTTTATTCTTGCTATGTTGCAAGCCTTGGGTTTTGGTCCCAATTTCATTCAATCTGTTCGAATGCTCTTTGTGGATGCCTCAGCTTGTATCACCATCAATGGCCGTCAATCCTTTGCCTTTGGACTCTTTCGTTCCATTAGGCAAGGGTGCCCGCTGGCCCCCTCTTTATATGTGCTTGTAGCCAAGGGTTTTGGCTATCTTTTGGCCAATGCAGTTTCCCAGTGGCGTGTCAAGGGTATTTCTCTGCCCAACTCTCAGGCTCAGCTGGTTAATGGCCATTTTGCTGATGACTCATTCCTCACCCTTCTGGAAGACGAAGATTCCATTGCGGCGGCTCTTGAGTGCCTTAATACCTTCTGTCTTGCCTCCGGCTTGGCCATCCAGTGGCATACAGTGGCATAAAACTTTGTGTTACCGACAATCTATCTTGCCCTCGCCGCAATGGCTGCAACAGTATGGTTGGAAATGGATTGGGCCTGGTGAAGTTTTTTGGTTTCTGGGCATTCCCTTTGCCTTTCAGGCGTCTCAGGCTGAGCTTTGGCAAGCCGTGCTCTCTAGAGTTGAGCAAAAGCTTACTTATTGGGTTACTAAGCCCCTCTCTTTAGTAGGGAAATTCCAAGTGTGTTCCAAAATCCTGGCGGCTACCCATGTTTATTATTCTTCTTGCTGGGCCCCCTCCAAAGCGGCCTATGGCAAGTTTGAGAAGCTACTTTGTGATTTCCTCTGGGCCTCCTCTGAAACTCACAAAGGGTTTCATCGTGTGGCTTGAGAATTTTGTTGTCTTCCCAGAGATTCGGGAGGCCTCGGGTTACTTTCTACCTAATGGCAAGGGACTGCTCTGTGTGTTAAATGGATTATTCGTGCCCTTACTGGGGACGAGGCTTGGAAAATTCTTATCAGGCATAGTATTCAATCTGGCTTCCCTGTTCATAGACTTGCCTGGAAGGGGATTGGCTTTCAAACCCTTCTGGTCATTAATGAACCAGTCCAGATTGTTGGGACTTTTGTGGCCAAAAGCATCTGGCGGGCCTGGGAAGTTGTCAAACCTTGGCTTCATGGCCTTCTAGTTTTCTGATGTGGGTTTTCTTTAACCACATTACCGTCCGGGTGGTCGCTTCGGCTAGCATAATGGTTATCAATCGGCCGGGCTAAGTCAGCCGTGGCGACGCTACCGTGATTTCACAAGAAGGGTATCCAGCCCCTGCAACAGATTTTTTCCAGACCCACCATGCGTATCATGTCGTGGGATGCTTTTCGTGCCTAGTACATGCTTCATAACTAGGACTGTGCTACTTATGATGGTCTGGTGAATGCCATTCCTGCTGAAATGCTTCATAAGGTTGGAATTCGTGGGACCAAACCTTGGTGGAAAGATTGGAAGTGGTATCCAGACACCCCTTTCAGGAATTACAAGCCTCGGCTTGGTTATAGGTGGCTCTCATCACATTTTCCTATGATTCAGAGTTTGAACCAGAGGTGGCTTCTTCAATCTTCCACTCATGTCTGGCGTAAAAGATTTGCTGCCACTTGGTCTGCAAGTGTTGAGCCAAAGCTTGCCCACTTTGCTTGGTGTATTCTTTTCCAGGGCTTGCCTGTGGGCTCTCGGCTGATTCACCTGGGGGTCCGGGACCCTCGCTGCCCTTTTTGTGGGCAAGCTGAAAATTTTAAGCATCTTTTCTGGTTTTGTCCCAGAGCTCAGCAGCTTTGGACTTGGATTCATGACTTTTTTTGGCCCTTTCGGCCAGAACCTTTTTCCTGGCATATGGTGTTGCTTGGAGATTCTCCCAGAATTCCTACAAAATTCACCCAACTTTGGCACACTTTCAGGGTGGAAATTCTCTTCAATATTTGGAAGGACAGAAATGTTTGCATTTTTTCACATTCCCAAATGGATATACATGTATCTTTATATGCTAAAGCTATGATTTGCTCTAATGTGCTTTTATAGGTTCAAGTGCAAGCTAACAAAGTTGCACTTGAGGTTGCTCACCTCCAGGTTCTCCTGGACCACTGTAATGCTCCCTTTAGACTGCTGTTCTGTCCCCGCCTGGCTCATTCTTCTGCTGCCTCCTTCCCAGGGGCCGCAGCCGGAGGCTCTCAAGGCTCCCTCACTCTCACTCTCGACGGGATTCTCGCCGTGACGCTTGAGAAACTGGGCTTCCGCCGCTGGCTACTTAGGGGGTGGCTCTTCGTGGTGCTTCTGGGAGCGGGCGGTGGTGGTTTCGGGTGGCCCTAATGATCCTCCCGCTTCGCCTGGGTGGCCAAGCACTTGCAAGCATTCCCTCACAGATATATGCTGTAATTCCTTCGTATGTAGGAAGAAGATAAAGAAAAAAAAAAGATGTCGAGGAATGGTTGGGGTCCTCCTCCTGATGTCACTCTAGACCCCGCTGATGTATGGGGGAAAAATTTGGACGACAGAGACCCTCCTGGCTCTGTTGGCACTGCTCTGGCTGCTTAATGGCCTTTTTATCTTTGATATTTTTGGACTTTTGGGCTTAGCACACGTAATCTGTTAATTTTCTGGGCATTGCCCATGTGACTCTTGGGGTGTGCCTTTCTACCACCCACCCTTTTTTTGTGAATATGTATCTTTACATTTGAATTAATATAGATAGCTGCCTATTCATCAAAAAAAGAAAAAAATATTCATTTCTATCATTCCTTCCATGTCTTCAATCCAACAACAATTGTGTATAGAGATTTTCCTCACATCTCACACACTCCCTCAAGCAATTGCAAACAAAAGTTTTGTACTTATTATTTTCCTCTACTTACTATCATCTTGAGCACCTCTTACATAGTGTTTTCACCCCCTAAATGGGGCATCCAAGTTGGTTATCATATCCCAATGCCTTTCTTGGTGAAATCCAAGCATTTATTACACAATGATAAGACAATGTAGGTTGTAACCCATTACTCACCTCTTACACATAGACAACGAATTTGTCCATATGGACACCTAATTTGTTCTATTTTACGAAGTGGTTTCTGTTTTCATGTGGAGGTGTTATATCCTTCCAAAACATCATTACAAGTGTTCAAAACCTCCTCATGGGGAGTTGGGCGCCCAAAACCAGATTAACCTCCAAGATGCCTATCCATTAAAAAGTATCTTCCTACATGTAATAAATAATTACTGCCCCCAATAAATTTTTTGAAATTTAATTACCGTACCAATAGAACCCTGAAGGTAAAAAATAATTACTAATGTTGGTGAAGCCTTCATCCCTTATGAATGATTTACAAACAATATTAGGAATAATTAAAAGACAGAATTTACAAGGTTGATGGCACCTTAATCCTAACACGCTCTACTAGCTTCTGTGATATAATTGTTGATTGTAAATCCATTCCTTGGCCTAATTTTATTTTGGTCCACTAGATTCTCTTATTTGATGTTGGCTCAGTCTCCAAAGAAATACCCCAAAGGCTTTTTACTGAACATTGACCATTGTGGGAGAGTTTCTTTGCTTAAATGCCCTTGTTTGAAATTTCTTATGAACAATTGTATTGAGGCTGGCTAATTGCTTAGAGGTTATCAAGAAACTTAATACTAAATGGGAAATTGATGACCCTCCTAGGAGAGGCACAAATAAGTTTGTTGTTTTGTGTGCTTCTTGTTTGGGAACTAAAAGATCTTGTTTTAGAATGTTGTTGGTATATTAGTAGCTTGTGAGAGAAGTGATGTCAATGGTTGGGATGAAGTGGGTTACTTTTGTGAGGTGCCTGACCTAAATGCACAGAATATAGTAAAGCCAAAACACTGATCCCAGATTTGAATATAGTCTTGATATGGCAGTGCAAATGAACAGTCAGTGAATGGACACCCAGAATGCAAATAAATCACAAATCACCCCAAATATATATATTTATCAATGATAGTAACCGGGATTGTAAGCCTCTCGGGACTGCGATACACAGATAATATTCAGAATTGAGTCCTTACATGAATCACAATGAACTACTGGTTGAAACCAATGGGCGCAGATGAAACATATGAGATACATCAACAATATCGTTCAGAATTCAATATTGCCAGTATCAGATTAATAGCAGTTGATTGATGAGATCACACGATATTGGAGCCGCAGATCCCGCAATACAGTAATATATTAATATATTTTGATCAATATGAAGTAACAATTTGCAGAAACCGTAAACTCAAATCTTTATACATAAGCATCAATACTGATTTAATGATAGAGAACGGTGAATCAAACACATAGGAATATCGTAACTGCCTTACACAATTACAGAATCTCCGAATTACACAGGAATGCACCCACAATATGCTGATATCAATATTCAACGGGAGTATCATGCCGAGAATACAACAGACCGCTTACTGGCCTTGTTTCAGATTAGTCATTCAAGTTACTAGACCTCCCTGTTGCTGGCGATGGAGTTGGGGATCAGAAAAATGTGCACTTCAATTGAGATCCCGTGCAAATGGCGAAGCTCGGATATATGGTCGTTATCTCCTTGCGCGGGTTTAGCTTGCAGAAGTTGATCCAGTTTGGAATGACAAGGCAATGAACCTGATGGTAACGCGAATAGTAGAACAGAAGATTCAAACACAAGGTGAGGGCTACGTCCCACCTGTGGCGAAATTGTGGAGGTTTGCGTCCCCACCGATTCAATTTCCGTTTCTCCAATTCGATGATCTCAACCAACGCCCAATACTCAAATAAATACCACATTCCTAATCACCCGACCAAAGAGTTGGCCAGATGAAACAAAATTCAAATATTACTAAAGCGCCGATTAAGGATCGGCCAGACACCAAATTTAAATGCTATTTACCAATAATTTAAATTTATATTATTATTTTTATTTAATATTATAAATATTATTATTTAATATTAAATATATATTTAATTATTCTTACCCAAATTTGAATTGGGTACCAACTGAATTTGGGGACATGACAGTCCTCCTGCTTGGACATTTGCTTGCCCTTAAGCAATTCGCACTTGTATACTCGACCAACTGTCTTTTGCACTTATATGGCCAAAACAAAATACCAGGATCCCATATCAACCTCAGAATCATTGTTCTGCCACTTCGCTGCGCAACTCTGATATAAACATATCTCTTCCAAACTCCATCACCAATCTTGTCAATCTTGGAACAAGGGAGTGTGAATGTTTCTTGGTACTCCTCTATGCAATCGAAGTGCATAATCATGGGGCTTTCTAAAATCTGTGTTGCTGTTTGCTGGGCACTACTAGTTCCTGTCATTAAGGAGTCCTGTTTTTCATCTCGGGATTTGGATCTTTCTTTCTGCCCTACTACCACCGCATTCTTCTGACCTCTTCTTGTGCCTCTGTACTCTTCACCATTTCAGGTTCCACCTTTTGACAAATCAAGGCTGAATCCCTTGGTAGAATATCTAATCCATGTGCAGCAACAATAGCAGACATTGTAGCAACTTCTACGGCAGCAGAAGATGAGACACCTTTGCCTTCATAATCCCTTATCAAAGATAAATGATCTCCTCCTTTGAAGTTAGATGCTTTTGAAAGACGTACTCCAACACGATCATCTCTGTGACTTATAATTGCAGCATGAGAATCAGCTAAGACACCCTCCTCAACTTGGTAACTCTGAAGGTTAATTATTTTCTGTAACGGCTCACCTTTTGACAGATCATTGGGCAATTTGTGGATTGGAACATTTGTTTCTATCTTGGCCTCTTTGTGTTCAAAACATGATGCTTTTTCAACCTTGACCTCATCAAAATTCTATTGACACACGCCATTAGGGACCAATAAAGCATCTTCTCCTTCCAAGAAATCTTTACTATCAACTTGCTGACTGGGGTCTTCTTGTCCTTGCTCCATGGTGTCTTTTTGCTTTAGTGTTTCTGGTTCCATCGTCTTGTGTTCTCCTTTCGAGAATAACTCCTGCTCCTTGCTTTCAACAATTTTTGTATCTCCCTCTTCTTTCCTCTTTTGTCTGATGTAGTTCTAAAGTCCTCTTCTATTTGGTTTTCTATGTTCAAGACAATGTAGATAATCATTGAAGGGAAGTACAGATTTGATCTTATCAGAAATTCTTTGATATTGGTCGAAGATCTTGGTGGCTTCATATGGATACCTCTCTTGATCCTTTTGTATCTTCAATATTAGCTCCTGAAGAGGATCCTTGGGTAAGAATTTCGGTTGCCAATCCATGCTTATCCTCAAAACCCCCTTTCACTGCTGTCCAATTAGACCTGCAGGCTGGTAGGACACACCTGCTCTGATATAGAGTCTTGATATGGTAGTGCAAATGAACAGTCAATGAACGGACATCCAGAATGCAAATAAATCACAGATCATCCCAAATATATATATTTATCAATGATAGTAATCGGGATTGTAAGCCTCTCGGAACTGCGATACATAGATAATATTTAGAATCGAGTTCTTATATGAATCACAATGAACTGCAGATTGAAACCAATTGGCATAGATGAAACATATGAGATACATCAACAATATTGTTCAGAATTCAATATCGTGAGTATCAGATTAATAGTAGTTGATTAATAAGATCACATGATACTGGAGCCGCACATCCCACAATACAGTAATATATTCTGATCAAATATGAAGTACAATTTGCAGAAACTGTAAACTCAAATCTTTATACATAAGCATTAATACTGATTTAATGACAGAGAGTGGTGAATTGAACACACATGAATATCATTATTTCCTTACACCATCGCAGAATCTCCGGATTACACAGGAATGCACCTGCAATATGCTGATATCAATATTCGACGGGAGCATCATGCTGCGAATACAACAGATTACTTACTGGCCTTGTTTCAGATTCGTTGTTCAAGTTACCAGACCTCCCTGTTGCTGGTGATGGAGTTGGGGATCAGACAAATGTGCACTTCAAATGAGATCCTGTGGAAATGGTGAAGCCCAGATATATGGTCGTTATCTCCTTGCGCGGGTTTAGCTTGCAAAATTCGATCCAGTCTGGAATGACAAGGCAATGAACCTGATGGTAACACGAATAGTAGAAGAGGAGATTCAGACACAAGGTGAGGGCTACGTCCCACCCTGTGGCGAAATCATGGAGGTTTGTGTCCCCTCCAATTCAATTTCCGTTTCTCCAATTCGATGATCTCAACCAATGCCCAACACTCAAATAAATACCACATCCCTAATCGCCCGACCAAAGAGTTGGCCAAATGAAACAAAATTCAAATATTACTAAAGTGCTGATTAATGATCGGCCAGACACCAAATTTAAATGTTATTTACCAATAATTTAAATTTAAATTATTATTTTTATTTAATATTAAATATATATTTAATTATTCCCGCCCAAATTTGAATTGGGTCCCAACTGAATTTGGGGACATGACAACTTTCTTGTTTGTAGACAACCTAAATGTGTGGTGCTTGTTTTATTATTGTGTTTCTGCTAGATCCATTGGGTAGAAAATACTACTGGATTCGTTTTTGTATGCACAAAAGGAAATTTTTTGGTTTGTTGTGCTTTTTGGAATGATCTTATATTCCCCTGTTAAGAAGATTCCTTCTTTCATGAGGATTTTATGGCCGATTTATTTCACTAAGGTGCTCTGGTTCTGATGGAAAGCAATAAATTCTCTTGTTTTTAAAGGGTAGGATAGGTTCATAACTGACTTCAACAGTGAAGCCATGACTACTGCTTTTACCTTGCAGGAGGAGCTTTTGTTACAGGCGCCTGAATCATAATTTAGTTGATTTCTTATTGGAGGAGGTATTCAATATAATGCTAAATCGGTAGTAAGATATGCCAGGTTTCTTAGAATTGGACAAATTCATGATTGGAATGTGAGCTTGACCTATTCTTCAGATATTGTTGTGGGGGGTGCTGTGCAAGGACTGGCTTTTGCCTGTGGGGATCCTTCTGTTATGGAGAGTGATCCTCTGATGCGGAATTCAGGTTGGGTCACTGTTGGCTTTCACCCTGGTGTTGCATAGGAGGATCTCGCTCAGATTAAACAGACTGATGATTCTAGTTTGGTCTATAATAGTAAATACCATTGTAGAGACAACAGACAGCATGTAAAACAAGGAGGTGGAGGTTAAAGGATTTGCATAATATTTTTTCTGATGAGTCTATGTCTAAATCCTCTAAAGTCACCTCTTCCAGTTCAAGTTTGGTTTATATTTCACTTCGGGCTTCTAGATGTATTAGGTTTCTTCCAAGGGCTGTGGAAGTCATCATTGAAAAGATGGTGTGGGGCATGTTTCCAGATGTATCCAGCATTTACAAGAGACTGGAGGTTTCCCACCTGAATATGCCTGCTACTTCTGAGGGACCTATCTTGTAGCAGAGGGACCTGTTTCTGCTGCTACAACTGTTGATATAGATACTCCCAAGGGGTTTGGTTCCCCTATTTGAAAGAATTGTAGATGTTAAGACTGTATTGTTGCCCATAAACTTTTAATACAATTACTTGTTATGTTTTGACAAAGTTGGTACACCTTTCTTGGGGAACTTTTTGGTTTCAATCTTGGTTCGGACTAGTTAAGTTTATAACTTTATGACGACTAAGCTTCTTAGTTGTAACCAGTTGAGATAATGGTTGTAATTTTGCTTCCAATATTGTTTTATATCTGTACTCTTTCTACTCAATATAAAAAAATTAATGTAGGTGAAGGATTGCAATATTTTTATCCATGTAAGTTTTGTACTTGGTATCATGACAATCCTTTTTTTTGGCAGGTGGCAGGATATTGAACCCTTGCCAAGTGCGCGTGAGGACTGTGTGGGTTTCTCTTGTGGTGGTTTATTCTATGTTGTTGCTGGAATAGATAATCGAGCAGAACAAAAGACTGCAGAAGTTTTTGATCCAGTCAAGGGTAGTTGGTATTCCCAGTTAAATTTTTGGCTGTTTTTTCGTTTAATGCCATGTCCTGTCACAACAGTCAAAGACTGCATCTATGTAATTGATGATTGGGATGGAAATAATATAAAACTTTGGGATACATTGAGTAGTTCCTGGATTAATGTTGGGCCAGTTCCATCTGTGCGGTTTTCTGACATTTCTCATGCACTTAAGGGCTTTGGCTTTGGTCTGATTGGTTTTCAAAATGACCTTTATGTGATAGGGGGAAAAGTTCTCAAATGGGAGCCATCAGATGGTCACTGGCGAAATGTTGAAATTGTGAAACTAAACGTGGTGAGGATTTGTAGGATAAATGGAGCACAACCAGAATGGAGAGAAGTGAGACCTATAAGGGGATCCAATGGGGCAGTTGTTGGATGTGCAGTTTTGGAGGAGTGACTGGAATTCCAATTAACTGGTTTCTGTTAAAATATCTTTTGTTGGGATTTTGTATTTTGTTGATTTGCTTTTTGTTACTATTAGTGATATCAATGCTGTATTGATTTCCATGCCGTATTGATATCCAGAAGTTTATTTACAAATAGGCCCATGTTGGGCATCCTCAAGGACCAGAATTGGGGAAACAAACTGTATCTTTTCCCTGTTAATAAAAGTGACAATTTGTTTAAATTTGAATCTAAATGGTAACAGTTGTTAAGAAACAAATTGTTTGCTTATCACTGGATTGTACTAAGTTACAAATTATAAATTTATAGTTTGTTCATTTGGTCTCGTATGCAATTCAAACCATTTAAGAAATGGAAGATAAGATCACAAGACATGTCGAATAAGATGGATGTATCGGATTGCATTATTCTTTGTCAGAAGATTGCTAACCTTTCGTTTAAATAGTTCTGTTGTTGAGCTTTACTTTCAAGGGAAAAGGCTTTTTGACATCCTGAGAAGTAGAGCTAAGCTGTACTAATCTGGACTACCCGGTGAAACAGGCAAATTGATAGCAATATGTGATGCCGTTGCAGGGATGGCAGAGGATCAGGTTATTTAAATGCTACGTTGGACTCATTCTGGTGGATGTAACACAAAGTTTGAATCAACAGAAAGTGGCGCTAACAAGTGTTTCATGAGTAGAAATCCAGAAGGTGGGGAAATACATATGCAGTCAAGTATGAAGGAAGAAGATTAGTTAACATAATGAATTTGAATTTTGTCAGGTAAACTCCATGCAAAGATGCCATAAGGGTTGGTTAATAAAGATTGAATTTTCTCAAAGATTCTATGAAACTCTAGAATAGGGATGAGGACCCAGTACCCACATTTTCTGGTGACCATTGATATATAATATAACTGTGATATTATTCATTTGCTCCTGTACCTTGATATGAAATTGTAGGCCTATCCTTGTATGATTGTATCCCTACGTCTCTAGGTGACCATGGGACTCTCCCCCACATCCCACTTGATAACGAAAACAGGATCAGTGGTAGGGGAGAGGGGTCCAATAGTCGTGCACGTGCACAATCGTGAATATAATACCCACAGTCGTTTATATAATGTCCAATAGTTGTGATTTGACTACCCATAATTAAACAAAATGTATGCTTTTGATCTAAAAGCAACCAATCATGTGATACCACATCAGCTCAAACTACTCATGATGTAATGCACGAGAATGGTCTCACTTTTTTTGGGGGCCTTTTTGGACACCTTGACAAAACATGCTGATGTGGCATCATATTTGATGATGTGGCCCTGAAACCTTAGTTATAAGCAGAGAACTTGCCAAGTAAGCTGCTGTAAAAAAGTGGGAGTGATTTGAAATTCTGACGAGGATAATTAGAAGCCGGGATTAGGGTGCACGACTACCGGTCCTCTCCTCTCCTAGTCCCTGTTTGGATGTTAAAACGTAGCGACTTTAAATCTCCACACTAACTATTATTTTGAACTTGGCATCTATCGACCTTAGAGACAGCATAGATTACATAGCATTGAATAGATAAATTTCCGTCTGAGATAAGGTGAGCCCTGGTTTTCAATCGCAGGGGTCGAGTGACCTTGTTCTCATATAAAAGCAACCTTCCAAGATGCTAGCTTGAATCTGTCCAAATTTTGCAATGAGGTTTTCTTTTACTATAATTGTTTTTTAAGGCCGAATTTGTGAGTGAAAATTTAATTGTAAAATCCCATGAGTATCTTGTAATGAGGTTATCTTTTGCTGTAATTGTTTTTTAAGGCCGAATATCTTGAAAATTCGGTGACAATTAAACATGACAATGATAATCTTTGAATGTCTTGAAGATTCTGTGACGGTTAATAATAATAACATGGATAAGATAAATTCAAAGATTTGCAACATTAAGACTATATGACTACCTTATTTGTTAGGTGGTTTTTTGTTTTTTTAAATAAGAGATATAGATGCTCAATTGTAGACAGAAAAACTTGTAACAGATTAATTAATGTCGATAGATTCCAAGCTGTATGAAAAAATTGTAACAGATCAATTAATGTCGATAGATTCCAAGCTGGATGAAAAAATATGGATGATCCAAAGCAGTGGACTATGCAATACAATTTGGGAGTTCATCTATCCTTCTTAAATAAAGATTTTATAAATTCAACCAAAGATATCTGTTGAAAATAATTAGTTTTCTTTTACCTATGAGGGCTTGATTGAGCCAGTATTGGGATGTGGGATATTTTATTATTTTATGAATCTTATTAAGACAAATGATTGCCAGGTGGACCCTTCTTGCGTTCCAGAGATGGGTTCTTATGAACTAATGAAATATGGGTTGGTGTTAGATTGACTCTAAACTACATAGATGGATCTTAAATCCTTTCACATAATTTTTTATTAACTTTTTAAGTTATATGATTAGAATAATTACGCCCTAACTTTACAACCATTCACTCATATAAAAACAGACAGCTAGTTGCATCAAATTTTCAGTCTTTTTTATAAATTAATACAAATCTTCAACATTGCCCTTGTGCACTTTCTCACAAATGAATAAACTATATTAGATCACTTTCTTCACAATTCTTAACGAAGGTTGTAATCTCTGAAGAAATGTTTCACTCACCAATAGGCAAGAAGTCAAGCAATACTAATGCTAAATTAGTATCCTTTTCTCTTCTCAAACATATAAAGAGATAGTTATATATATAGAAAACATCTTCTCAATATCAAGATTCTAAACCTCGCACAATGTTTTGAATCATGTCATTGCATACAACTATTAAAAGCTGAATTGAGTTTCAACATTTGATTACATACAATATTGAGGATTACAATGATTTAATGGGCATTTTCTTGATGGGTTGTGGCCATCTACATTAATTTTCAATATTAATGGGAATTCAATTCATTATAACACTTACAATTCAAACTGTAGACACCTAAATTTGGACACTTAGTTTGTCCTCATTTGTCCCTTTTTGTCTAAATATCCTCTTATCTGCATTAATTAAATAATACCCTTAATTCTACCAAATCCTTAAGGTATTTAGTTAATAATTAAATACCTTATATCTTTAATCCTTCTTTCATCAAGTGAATTAAATAAATATGACACTTATTTAATTCTTCATATATCACATCCTCCATCACCTTTTGCTTAATCTTAATCCATCTCTTATTTAATCATTAGGGATGTGCACATGCCTAATCCTTGATTAGGATGTGTCACATCCTCCAACTTTTGCAAGTTGGCTTATAATCCTCATTACCCTCTAATCATCTTCTAATTACTGATTAGTTAAGCCTAATTAGTACCTTGGTCAACTCTCCCCATCTCCATGTGAGTTTTTAATTCACTTTTATTCCTCCAAGGAATCTTCTCTTCCCCATGTGATCATTGAGTGGCCACATCAAGGTACATGCAAGTACCTCCATCACATGTCCTTCCACCTCACCTACACCTCATCATATCCTTGGCCACTTCACCCTCCACATGTCAAGATGTGAGGGCTTGTGAGTTTTCAACTCACCATAGCCCTTCATCTTGGCTATGGTGGCTCAATTTCAACCGTTGAATTCTCTAGAGATTTCAATAGCCTCTATAAATACTCCCCTATTTTCTCTCATTTAGGGAGATTAGTCATTTGATACCAAACTCTTGCAATTTTATCATTTAAAGCCACACTTAGCCATTTGCACCCTTAGGCTACCAAATTGCTCACTCAATTTGCAAGTATTATCTTAGCAATTTAGTCAAGCCACTTAGTCTTTTGCATTTGCATTTTTATCTTATTGTTCATCTTGCATCTAGCCATCTCCATAGCCATCCAAGGACCATACAAGTATTCAAAAATCAAGGGCCAACCAAGAGATTCAACAACACAAATGTATAATCATTTACAATCTTTATTTTATCTTCTTTCTTTGTGTTATCATTTCTTAGGCTAATGTTTGAGGTGTCTTTTGTGTTTTTTTTTTTATTGCATAATAGTTGTTTTGCATATTTAGAATAGGATAAACATTCAGAATCACACAAACAACTTTAGATTACGTTTCAATTTAGGTGGGTGCTCAACAATCTTGTTAAGTGGGTGCTCAATAATTGTGTTGCCTTCCCATATGATTGAATGACTTTATATTGCTAGTTTGGATAAGTGTCTTGGATCTCCCTTTAATTTTGTTCATTCAGGCTAAAACTTTCGATGGTTACTTTTATAATAATAATTCCCTACTCCAGTTCTCACTATTTATAGACCTTTTAAGAGGGTTGGAGCTTCTATAATAATAATTTCATAATCTGGTTCTCACTATTTGTAGACCTTTTAAGAGGGCCGAAGCTTCTGCAAAGTTGTTGAACATAGACCCAGGCTTATAATAAACAAGCATTGATCTCTCTTCACTACCCCAAATTACTCACCTCATTGATCTCTTCCTAATTGAAACCAACGAATCATGGACATAATTTTTTGAATTTCTGGCTAACAATACTATCATCATAGCTGTGCTTTTTCTCAACTGTTTTGCTACTTCTAGTATAGCTTGCACATATAATTTTGTTATTGAGGATTTATACGATTTATAGTGTCTTCATACTTATTAGAATACTTCATATTTATTTATTGATTGTATTACTTTTGCTGAATGAAATTTAGCATCAGGGGAATTAAATTTAAAGAAAAAGCATAAAATGAATTTTATGTAATCAATCAACACATAGTAAATCACTTGAAATCAACTGGAGGGTATGAGAAGGTTATGATATAATTGGAAAT
The DNA here is from genome assembly GCA_007258455.2 of Sequoia sempervirens. NCBI lineage: Eukaryota > Viridiplantae > Streptophyta > Pinopsida > Cupressales > Cupressaceae > Sequoia > Sequoia sempervirens. The sequence continues at coordinate 19,543 of VDFB02089432.1, forward strand.
TGATTTACATCAATTGACCTGAAATCCACTTCGAGCTACTTGGTTGGAGGGATTACCTTGCAAGGTTGTCAACATTATAATAAGCATTCCATTTTTCCTTTTCCAATGCATAATTAAAAGAAAAAAGTCATTTTTATTTTTATATTTGATTTGATTCATAATTTTCAAGAATTTTGTTAGTAGAATTTACAAAATTAAGATTTATTTTTATGTTGATTTATGCATGAAGAGTGTTGTTTTTGATCTTGTGTACTCATTTCCACAAGATCAAAGAGAACATGTTCCTCAGAATTCAATGACAACCTTGCAAAGTATTTTTAAGTACTACTAGTACTCAAATATCAAAAAAGAAGAAGAAATCAAGTTGCATCAATCAAATAGAAGAGAAAAATTCTACAAATCTCTAAATCAAGGCGACAGATGAAAGATAGATTTGTGACCCCCAACTTGCAAGACAAATATCAGATTGTGACTAAGGGAGAGGAGCCGAAATGTGCACAGGGTCCTTTATGTGAGATAGGAATGACATGTGGGTAAAAACACAAATCTGTATCACACTTTATAAAGGAATCAACCAACAACAAAAAAAATTCTGAACTTCGACCACATAAAAGTGGTCTTTATGTTTTTAATTTCAAAATAGTGTAAACTAATGAAATGTAGAACTCTTTTGATCTAGTTTATTCTTGTAATTTTAATTTTTTTAAAAAATTGTTTTCATTATGTTTTTTATCAATTTAAGGATAGATTTTGGAATGCTGAAAATTTCAAAAAAGGGTGACTTCACGGGCTGTCAATAAACAAATTGAAAAAAACTTCATTTCTCCCTATTTTCAATTTTTTAATCATTTTCAAAACAAAAATATACCTTTTGAAGAAAACTTTCTCCTTTGTGGCCCTATAAGATTTAATTCTTTTAATAAGTTTTATTATCTTTGTTTTATTTCTAATTAGCCTCTTTTTTTATTTTTAAAACCTACTTGCATTATTTCAAAAATAAAATATATTAAAACTAATCAGAATATTAAAAAATATATATATTTGAATTCTCCACTCTGAGCTCTATTTTTATTTTTTGCAGAAAGATCATTCTGACTAGAGAAATATTCTGCCAAAGTTGAATGTTTTAGAAAATTCTGAATAATGATGAGTTGGCTGCAATGTAGGATGCAACTAGACATTCTTGACCAAGAGGGTTTCGGTCGAGCAAGTTTCAGCCGAAACCCTCTCGGCTGAGAATAACAAGGCCGAAAACAAATCGACCGAAACTTTATTGGTTGATAAGAACTCGGCCGAAATTAGTCAATATAAAAAAATATTTTCTTTTAATTTTTCAACTTAAGAAAAAAAAGAAGAGATATTTCAATTATTTCGACAAGGAAAGCTATTTTCAATCAAATAAGGTTTATTTTGACATTTTAGAAGGTTTATAATTTCGAAAATTTAGAAGACTTACTTCGACAAAAGAAAACACATTTGGACAATAGGAGAGCTATTTTTGAAGGTATGTATTGATCTTCAACTTATTTAATTGATTATGTCTTTATTTTCATGAATGCATTTGAAGTTTGTTTTCACTATTTTTTTATTTATTAAAATATTAACATCAAAGAAATATTTATAAAAACTTTAAAATAAAAGTTACATCTCTATAATATTTAACGATTATCATTTATTTGTTATCATTCACAAGTGTGACATGTACATATTAGATAATTACTTTTATATATACATAAAATTAGCATACTTATGTTTATTAAAATTTATATAAAAAATATAAAAAATAGCATTATCCAGAAGTTTATTTATTTATTTGAGAATTATATATAATTTTAAGTGCCTCTTATGTAAAATTATATATTTATAAAGAATTATATAGAAAGGAGATTATTTTATTTTATTTATATTATTTATTGAACAATTATTTTATTTATTTAAAAAGCATTTGAATATGAATGCATTTGTTGTTTTCACTATTTAAATTCTTAGATTTCATTATTATTGATCACCAATTCTATGTTCTTCCATTCTTGTTCTTACATGTCCTCCTTAAATACCTATGTTTTATTAAATTTCCTTTGCCTTTACTTTTATTTCTAACTTGGACTTATCTTTTATACATGTATATATTATTAAATTAAATATTTTATGTTTTGCATATTTATGTTTATTAGACTTTTGTTTAAATATTTTATGTTTATGTTTTGCATCTAGTTATAAGCTTTTTAAAATATTTATGCTATATTAACTGCACATGTTTCATTGAAAGCTCATGTGTGTGCAAATT
>VDFB02089433.1:0-20959 GCA_007258455.2 Sequoia sempervirens
CGGCAACAATTGACTCACAAGAAGCACCAACATATGAACAACTAACAAATTATTGTAACCAACATCATATCTTGTGTCATGTATCTCAGGAGCATGAACTTCTGGGAGTAGCCACTCTGAATACTAGAATGATTTGCTTCCCTCAACTGCGCAAGATAATGTATCATGCCAACTGACTAACTTATGCGCACTAAGATTGTGCTTTGAATGCAAATCGTGTACAGGTGAATCAAAAACAAAGTTGTAGGCACTCCTCACTGAGTACACATTGAAAAACTCCTCTGTGAGCTCTGTCCGGAATCCTAATGCACTAGAAGGATCCCAAACCTTGCAATCATTGCTCAAATCTGTACTAGTGTCAGGAGGGAGATCAACATCCAACTCGAAGAGTGGATTATCATAAACCAATCCTACCTTAGACTCAAACAATGGATTATTCACAAACTGCACAACCACTCCATGCTGTTCTAAATCATCCATCTCCAAACCCCGGAACAATGAATTGAATCGAACTCCTAAATTGGCTCACATTCCTCCTCTTGAACAACCTCCTTCTCTCTCCTTGCGCCCTTCTCTCTATTGAGAGAGATAGAACGCAAACTCCCACCATCATTCTCATGTGTAATGCCGGGAAACTCATGCTAATGCCAATATATCAGATTGCTGTCACAAAAATCAGAACTGCTATGGCTTGTATTCTCCTTGAATTCCTGGTGTTTGACACCCATATCTTGCGTGTCAACATTGGGAAAGCTTTCCACATCATTTCCCTCATGTGCCACATCTTTTACATGGTTATGCTCAGTAGTATGGCTGCTATTGCAAAAATCAGAATCGTTATTGGTGCTGATAACAACTCCTTGAATGCTATGAGTATCATTCTGGAGTTCCACCATACCATTATCATGTTGTAAAATTTTCTTATCAACAACCACTCTAGTTTTAACCCCATGTTCACCTGTAGGTTGAAAATCATTTTGAAGCATTTCCTTTTTCTTATCCTTCCCTTTAGATTTCCCAAACATTCATAGAAATCCCCGTTGTGTTTCCGGATCACTCATCAAATCATAGAAGTTCTCTATCAAATCAATAGTAGATTTATCGAAAGCCATTTTTTTTCTCTATTCTGAATGTGTGAGACTTCCCCAACAGGATGGCAGGAAACCGCTTTGATACCACTGTAGTGACCCACCCCAGGTGGACACTTGTTTACTCAAATTTCTGCCTGTGGGTTAAGCTTTAGCTTTACAAAGTTTTTGCTTGTTTATCTTTTGCACAACAATATTCATACTTGAAAATTCACCACTAATTGCAAGTTTGAAACACAGTATCAACAACTCCACATATATATATATATATATATATATATCAACAAGCTGATAAAACCTTTATCTCATAGTGCAAGCTTCACCACCGTAGAAATGATTGCAGATTGAAGCCTTGTCCAAGACGTCCACAAAGAAAGGGAATATACACCTACAGCCAAGGTGTTTCAGCCCCAGGTTTCACACGTCCAGCATTGGAGTCACGTACGGCCATGGCAGCAGTAGTACAGCCCAGCTTCAAAGCCCCTTATCAGCTAATAATGAGTGTCGCAGCCATTAAAGGCGTCCAATGAATGGCCTTGAGGTAACCTGATAAGTAGCTTCTAAAACCCTTGTGAGTTTTGAGAATAAACTCTTCCAATTTGCTCAATAACTTGTATAATTCTTTACCATTAAGCTCAATGTTGACCTTTGTGTGAAGCCAATCTAAAAGGCAATCCTTTGGAAGATCTTTCACAACCTCAGGTATGCAAAATCAATGAGAGATTTTGTTCTCAATGATCAAGAATGCAGAAACCCTAGCTTCCTTCTTCTCACAGTCGAATCACCCAAAAAGGCATGTGTTTAATGATCGAATGAAAAATGCCTATTTGCTTATGATGAAGCTTTAAATACTCTTCCATGAAGAGGTTGATCCCTAAAAGGCACTTTTTAATTCATTTAAATATATTAGATGCACACTTTAGACTTTATTAAATATCTCCTCAAAGTCGGCGCCCAATTAATTAATCATTAATGCACCCTTTTTATGTCTCATGGCCCCATTAGACATAAAGTGCAATTATAAACTTTATAATATACTTTTATAATATTTAATTATCATTAAAGTCACTTAAATGATAATAACTCCTTTAATAATCATTAATTCACCATACCAACTGAATCCCAATTATCGACACTGCATCCACAACACGTCTAGGTGCCTTACTATAAATAGTAACACTGGACTCGACTAAGTAGGTGACTGACTATAAATAGTAAGTGTGCATATTTGAGTCCCAAATCCTCCGCAAAGGCCAAACCTGAATAAAACTATGCTTTGGAGAAGAAAACAACTAGATAATTGCCAAACAGGACCCTCTAACCATGAGTATTAGCCTACGAGGATCAAATAATAGATTAATCAACGAGATGCTGAGGAAAGCAAAAATGGGGACATTACATTAAGACATCTTCCCAGGTCTGAAAACAATCATTTATGAGTATGAATGAATGAATTGTGGAGATTGAAATTACTTTTCCTTCTATTTATGTTCTTGCTATCTAATTTTACACCCCGATTGTATATTCTTATGGTAAATCGGAACATACCGAAGAAGCCTCAAATCGTTCATCCTTATGGTAAATCGGAACATACCGAAGGAGTCTAGTGAACTTTTCCCAATATTCATGAACTGACATAGTTCCTTGTTTTAATTCTTGAAAATCAGAAAGTTTCTGATCATAGAATAATTGTGGCAACCACCGCTTACGGAAGATTTCCACAAATTCTACCCATGTCAATTTCCAAGAACTTATATCTAGTTCCAATTTCTTGTTCATCCACCAATTTGAGGCTTCTCCTGCTAATTGGTAGGCTCCTCCTGCTAATTGGTAGGCTCCCCAAGCTGCTTTTGTTACTTCGTCATAATTTCTTATTTCAAAGTATTTTTCCATTTGGACAAGCCAAATTTCTGCTTCATCACCTCCCGCACTACTGTCAAATTTAGGTGGTATTATCTTTTTCATGTCCCGTGACAGCTTAGTAGAAATTATCTTTCTATTTCTCTCGGCGGAGTTGGTTGGTGATTTCTCCCTTCCAAGGTTGTTATCTTCATTATGTCCGTGAGAAGAACTTACAGCTTCTGTGTTATCTATGTTTAATTCTTTTTCCAGCTTATCCCTTTCTCTTTCATTCTCAATGTTAGACAACCTTGCTAGAATTAAGTCTAGGGTTGCTTGAACTCCAGTGTCTCTTTGTTCATCATCCTTGCTTGTACCGGGTTTGTTACGCATCCATTCGTAAGTTTTCACCATGATTTTATGATTGAATTATACCTGGTATCTTATCTAAGTTAGATTCTTAACCTTATGATAAAAAGGAAAACATAAAAGCTTTCAAGATATAAACACAAAATTCGCCAAGCAATTTTATGAAGTATACACAATTTTTTTTAATAAACACATAATTTTATTTATTCAAAAGGATTTCAACATCCATCGGTTACATAGAATGACTATTAAGATAGTCAAGAGGTGAATATCCTTCAGATTCACTCTCAGAAGCATAACTAAGAGGAGTATATCCTACAGATTGAGAGTATTGCTGAAACCTATCTTTTTCTTCATCTCTCATCTGCTCTTCTCTATCCCAAAAAGGATGATACCCTTAGGATTTATCTTCGGATACATAGTTAAGAGTATTGTTGATATGGTGCTCATCAACAATAGGGTCCATCATTTGATGTTGAGGTCCATACACAACTGGTGGAGTCCTTGGTGTGTATCCCACTGACTCATCACTGGAAGAAATGGTTATGACCTCGGCCAACAGAAGAACTCTAGGATCCCGGAAAATGAATGCTGGACTCGTGCTTTCCTCGGAAGGCATGTCCCTGGATAGTGGTAAGGAATCAGATTTTCCCGGTGAAGTGTTGGGTAAGAGGCTGAAAGCAGCTTCCATTTTCAATCTACCCTTTACCTCATTAATACGGGAGAGAGCATGACTGACAGTTTCTGTGTCACTTAACCAAATTGCATTTTCATGATTGGTTCCCTGGATGGTTCTAGTGATGGCCTCATTTTCCTTCTTGGCTTTCAGGTATCGTTCGTTACCGATTACAGTCTTCCTGGCTGTTAATCGTACGTGTACTATCCTGTCACAAGAATTTCACAACATTAGATAATGTTGGACTTAAGGAAAATTGGCGGACTCATAGGTTCCTAGTGTTTAAACCTAGGCTCTAATACCACATGTAACGAACACACTTTGTACGATAAATTTAAAACCTTAAAATTCAGTCACAACAAGTAAGAACAATACCATAATGATAAAATTTTTCTTTTCAAAACATAAACAAGATTCATCTTTTGCAACTTTTAACTATTTCATTCCAAATGAAATTACAAAGTAAGAAGAGAAATATACATACATAGCCCGTAGGCTTTTTGCACCAATAGAAGTAAGAAGGTCTAGGAATTCGTCTTGTCAAGTCTTGGATCATCAGTCGGGTGTTGAGGAGGAGAAATATCACTCGGGCGCTTTTCCGCCAACCATGGACTTATAATGCGGTCCCCCGCACGATCATTTTGCAATGAACGACCCTCCCTTCGAAGAGGAGATTGGTTGGGTAACCTTTAATGACTACCAACTGGACATAGTGCTGTGATCCTACAAAGCTAGCTTTCGTGCAACCGGCAATTCTCAAACTAGGATGTATTTCGGGACCACGGTGAACTGACAGTGTAGTACTACATCTAAATGGTTCCTTACACTACTTTGGCCAAAGTGTTTACGTTCAATGAAGAACATAGGTCATATGTCACATTCACTAGCCAGGTTCAACTTGACTTGAGGCTATCTTATTCTACGCGTAGGTTGGTCTATCGGGGTAGTCCGTACCCTAGACATCCTACAACAGTCTAACTACTAGAACGGAGAACATTTAAATAAGATTATACAACCAATGCCCTTTTTCAGGATACTCTCATCCTAGGGAGACAACAACTTAACTAAGTTATCTAGTTTCTAGTTGAAGCTTGTAACTCATTAAATGCTCTCGATTCATTCCTAGTATCTAGTAACTATATACAAGCATATACTCCATTTATGGAGTCAATACAAACTATGTAGTTTTCTTTTCATTGCCTAGTGTAAACCGTATACTAATGAAAGTAGAAACCAAATAAAGATTACATGCTTAAAACATTCTAATTCACAACTTAACATATGCTGACAAACTTTACTTCTTTCTTATTCATTCCTAATTAAACCAGTTTTCAGACACATTTCTTTTCAGTCAAGAATATGATTCAGAATTATATCAATATACTAGAATATTAGAAAGTATGTAGAAGCAAGAGATAGCATGCCTGGTAAAGCTTTCCAGATGTTGTGAAAAATGAGAGCTCTTCTCCTCAAGCTAACTGCCCAAGAACTTTCTTTAGAATTTTCGGAGAAAGAGTAACTCCTTCTCTTGCCTTCACCAAATGACTTTCAGTTCTCTGTAATAAGTTCTCAGCACAGCAATCTGACAATTCTATACTGCTGTTGTCAACTCTGAGATTGCTTCTCTCAACTCAACCAAATAGTTTTCTTAACAGGATAAAACTAACAACTTTCTCACTAATGGCGAATTCCCTCTCAGCTGCAAAATGCTCTACACTCTTGAATAAACAATATGAATATCTTGATTGTAAATTCGTGTCTGTTATGAATGACATTCGCAGGTTTATATAGAGTTGTGAATTTAACTGTTTTCCTCTTCTTATGGCACCAGTGCTGCCAACAAAGCTTGGAATGATTCAAAAGGAAAACGTGCTGCTTTGTGGAGAGGGTTTCGACCTCCATTAAGTGACAGCAATGACGTTTATTCCAATTCGCATTTGCTCAGTTCTTAAAAACGTGACACCTCTTCGTCCATGCGCGATTCAGCAGCTAGGTTAAATGACAAGTTTAAATTAAGACTTTTTCCCAGTTTCTTTGAAGTCCACATCTCCATTTCTTTTGCCAAGCACGAATTCAGTCGGCCATTTTCAGACGTTTGGCCCTAAACACGCGATTTTCTTGCGCGTTTTTCCTTTCTTCCGCCATTTTCACGGCTTAGCTTTTATTTCGAATTTTAACTCATTAATATTTTAATAAAGTTCAATATAATACTATGACGCATTTGGCAATGGTTTAAAGTATAAAATTGAAGCCCAATAATTCGATTAATGAAGTATTTCCATATTAGAGAAAATCGTTATTTTAAGATAAACGTTTTAATTCTCTAATTCGATTTAGTCTCATTTCTCTATGGAATATTTAATAAAATGTTAATTTACATTTCATTTTGATTTACAAATCTTTTATTTAAATATACCTATATATATTTTATTTTATTAAAATATTTATATAATATAGTTTTAATTTACGTTATATATTTATGTATAATTATTTAAATTAACAATTTAAATAATATCGTATACATATCTATATTTGTAAAAACTATATTATATTTATATTTTAATATAATATTAAATATATAAATATATTTATCTTTATACCTATACATGTATATACATCTACATTTTACGTTCGTATACTGTGAACCAGTCAATACTATACGTAACCATGTATATGTATATATATGTGTTCGTATAAATTCTGAGGCAATATACCGTCATCATATATATATATATTCATTCATCACGTTAGTTGCGGGTACGTATACTAGTATATATATTTATATATCTACTTTACGTATAAATATTCATAAATACACTTATATCGACGCACACGTATGGCATATCCATCTGCTCAAATACGTTGTATCAACATGAATGTACTTATGGGTACTTGTACATATCGTATTCATATGTATATATACAAATACACATATCCACCTCTAACAAGAAATATTACTCATAAGATTATACTGGTAAGCATCACTTATTTACACATTCAGAAGTAGATACGACTCCTAATTATACTAAACAAGCCTACGGATGACTTACCCTTAACTACAACAATGACTTAGCTTACTCAGTTCTATAGTTGTGTGTGTATGTCCAATTGGTATCCATTACTGTTTACCCGACCAAGTTCCTCCCCGAGTGATATCTCTCCTTTGCCTGGAGGTACGAACCTATTTCTTGCACATCATGACATGACAACGGAAGTCATTTGCTCAAGACCAAGGCAATATACATAAAGCATCGTAGAAAGTTAAAACAACATTATTCTATAACTTAATATGCTACTTTCATTCAAGATTTACATCAATAGGAGTATCAGATAATGAGACAATCATTAGGACACATTCAATTGATCACAAGAACAATTTATTTTATTCAACAGAAAGATTCAAACATTTACAATGTACTTCCTATGCAGTAGTAGCTATACAATCGGGGTGTAACAATTAGCCTACGAGGGTCAAATAATAGATTAATCAACGAGATGCTGAGGAAAGCAAAAATGGGGACATTACATTAAGACATCTTCCCAGGTCTGAAAACAATCATTTATGAGTATGAATGAATGAATTGTGGAGATTGAAATTACTTGTAAACTCAAGAATATTTCTGTTATTAAATCTGATTATTGAAAGTTCTAATAGTGTTCTTCCAAAGCATATTTGCTTCTATTTATGTTCTTGCTATCTAAACTTCATGCAATATCAAACATGAATGATATATGAGAACAATGCAACAAAAATCTGTCAAATCAAACTCAACCAGCAAGGTGGACAAATCAAAAACAAAAAATATTTGGGGTTGATCATTACAAAAACTGAGCAGTATACTGGTTATTCCTGAAGGTCACGATCTGATCTGAAAGATGGTCACAAACTCCTCTTTTCACCACGTGACCCTTTGAAATGCTGATATCAGACGATAGGAGCAGCAAATACCCTCCTGTAGCAGCTCGACCAGCAATGATTTTCACTGTTCACGTCACTGTAGCGGCACTATTTATGTCACTGTAGTGGCACTATTCACGTCACTGTAGTGAATCACTATTCATGTCCTTGTAGCAAATCACTATTCACCAATTTATCCCTGATAATTTGTCTTGCCTGGCAAGACTCTCAAATTATGTGATCGATCAATCTAGCTGTTGAAGTACGACTGCAAATCCTAAGTGAATCCGCCTCAATCCAGCTAGGGAGGAATCTTTCACCATGGAAACTGGAACCCGTAGGAATTCCCACCTAGGGTTTCAGACTTCAAAGAGCTCCACCAAAATACAAACCCCAAAATAAAATAATAACCCAAAATATGATGAGAGAATGAGCTCTCAAGTCCTTTTATAATGCCTTTTTGCCTTTTTAGGGTTTTCCCGCCAAAAACACTTAAATGCTTTATTATAAAGTGATTTTATTAATTTATGATTGAAATATTCCCCAATGTCACTTTATAGCCTTTATTAATATAATTATTTAATATTACCGTTATAATTTGCAGTTCTTGCCAGGCAACTTTAAATAATTAAATTAATTAAATGCTTTAATATTATTTTGGCGAGCAAGGAAACGAGGACATTACAATCCTCCCTTCCCAGAGATTGCTTGCGCTCAAGCAGTCTGCAAACTATCCTAATTGCCACATCACCTAAAGCCCAAATAAAGTACCAACTGCATCTGTCCACCAACCACCTGGATCCCAAATGATCCTGTAGAATGCTCTAACCATTAACCTTTGTATGCAACTGAAGCCCAAGACACTGTCATGCTCTATTAATCGGTGGAGCCATCCACCCAACATTATAATACTTGGATCCCAAATCTGAAAATCATCCGCATATAAATTGTGCATAGGGATTTGTTCTAGTTGTTTCTTGAATTCAATCATCCAAGAACGCAAAATATTTTTGAGTACAACAATAGGTGGACTCTCATTAGGGTACTTGGTCAAAAAGCTCCGAATTAAACCCATAACCTCATCATGCAAACTCTAGGTACTGTGGTGATAAACCTCAGGTATCATAATTGTCCATAGGTGTATTCCACTTGGGTCCCATGGACAAATGGGAAGTTGTTCAATCTCAACACCTACTGACTTTCATTGTGCCACTCTCATAATCTCGAGAATCCAATTGAACCAAGTCTCAAATTCCTGCTTCTGGAGGCAACCAACAAGAGAAAACAAAGTAAGAGACTTGCAAAATTTGGAATCATCACCTATAGTTGGAAATATATCGTACCAGAATGAACTAGAAAATTCCTTATTTAACCAATTGGCGTTTAAATTCGCACCTCTGGAATGCGTATTTGAACAGGACAGCTATGCACAGATAAACTGCTCTTCAAATTAGGAGGGGAAGCTCCCTCTTGCTGATGGTCTTGAAAGAAAGTAAACTAAGAACTAAGTTGCCTATCTTTTTGATCAACTTAGAGCACAAGGTTTATTAAACATAAACGCCGCAGCTGAGATTTTCTGATTTAAGAACTTCAACTACAACTAACTTAAACTAAAGAGGTATCTAACTTCTCAAGTAATACGCAGAGCAAGAGAAACTAGAAATGAACAAGGTTGATTCTTTGACAAAAATACTTCAATAAACTCTTTCTCAACAAACATCTACACGCTTCAATGTAAGCTGAAATCAAAATCATAAAAGTAGAACATAAATAACGGAAATCTGAGATGTTATGTCAAGGCAAAGGAGGCTCATGATTTTATTACTCAAACTTCTGGAACAAAATCTACTACTAACATGCCTGGAACAAGAAATTGCAGCTAAAGAGGCTTGCAATCTTGTTCTTACACAATACGAACAACAATTACAATAACTTCTTGTTGGCTACAAGAGACTCAACAATTGGCTATCACAAAACAATTGAACAACACTTGAGTAACAAATAGAAGGCACAATAGGCTCAACGTTTTGTTATCACTAGCATGGTTCTAACACAAAGTGAACTGACACTGAATAACAGCTTGCTGGCTAAAAGAGACTCAGCAATTTGCTATCACAATAACCGTTAAAGAAAACTAATGAGCAAAGGCTCTTATTTATAGCAAGTAGAGGAGTAGGGAACCCTAAAATCTCCTTGCTTTCACAATCTAGGGCTTGCTCAGCAAGCAAGCTTTATTTCTAAATCTAGAAAGAAGATAACATCTAACACCTAAGAAAGCAGGAAAAGCAAGAAATGCCAACTATTACATTTATCTTCTTTCTCTTCTTCAAAGAATGGATAAGAATTGCTCTAAGAATAGAAAGAAAGTGGAAAGAAAGCTTCTAGAAGAAAGCTCCTTTAAATCTCAATCATATCCGCTAAAAAGCAGGAAACTGTGTCCCGGTCAGGTGCATTGATACTATCTAAGGCAATATTCCGATTCTCGAAGATCTCCTCGCCTTCTTAGAGTATCCTTCATTTCTTTGGCTGTTTTATGAGTTTTGTTCTTGAAAAACATCGCTGCCCGAAAAGATGACTCACTAATTGATAACTTGGCGGCTCTGCAACCTTATGTTTCTGACACTTCTCTTGATTTCCAACAGAAGAGTATTGCACAACTCTTTTCTGATACCTTTCCTTTTTCTCATATCACACCTCGTGTTCTTCAGTTGAGATGATGAAATTTTGATATAGTGCTAATTTGGTCTTAAACTCGAGGGGAGTGTACTCTATATTGAAAACCTTGAAGAATGACTGTAAACTCGCCTATATTCAGACAAGCTTTGAGCAACTTTCTATTTTTAGAATGTTGGTTTTTCGGCCTCAAATTTTTAGAATTTTTTTCTGAGATATGGGTTTTGTTTAGAATTTCGTTGCAAGACAACCCACATCGTCCGTTTTTGAAAATTTTGAATTTTGACTTAAAAAGCAGCAAACCCTCGAATTTGAAATTTTCTTGAAAAAGCTGTGATATGGGTTTTCTTCAGAAGACTGTTTTGAGAGGACCTAGATGATCAAAATTTGCAAACTCTAAAGATTTCACTGACATGCAAGGAAAAAGCAGCTGCTGCAACTTGATGAATTTCTCCAAAAATTCTTCAGAAGAATGAGATGAAGAAACCTAGATGGCTGAAAATTAAAAATCTTTGACCTTCTCCTTCAAAAATTTGATCTTCTGGATGAAAAAGCATGAAAAAGCAAGGTCTTATGCTGCTGGTCCGAAAATTATTCATAAAAATCAGCAACCTTGAGCTCTTGAATCTTGAAATAAAATCTCAAAGTTACCGCTCCACTTGTCTTCTTTGGAAGCCACCTGCAAAAATGATGAAAACTGAAAGGAAGAGATGTCTTAAATAGATTTAGGGCTTGAAATAGATTTGCTTTCTTTTGCTTTAATCTTCAAACCCTTAACACAGCTTGTTCAATGAATTTAGACATTTATCTTTCCCTTGCCATTTTGAATCTTTTGAAAACTTTGAAAATTTCACTAAGGCATTGTAAGTTGGGCGCCTTTCTTGGCTAGAGGTGCCTACTTCATTCAGATTTAACCACTTTTCTGAGTTTTTCAACTTTTCTTCCATTTTGACCCTTGGTTTGATCCTGATTTCTAAATGTTCAGTTGAACCGGTGGATGAGCTGAATGATTCATCGCGAAGCTCGACTGATTCTAAGAAAATTGTTCTGGAGGCGTCTCTAGCGAAAAACTTCGTTTTGACCTTCAAATTCATGGGAGCCTATTTCCTCCAAGGGCGCCCATTTTGTCCAGAGTTAGCCATTTTTCTGATTTTCAAGTTCTTCCTTTTCCCTTTGATTTTCTGGTGAAATCCTTGTCCCGGGAGCTACGCTGATCTGATTGATTGGCTGACAAGTTCACTGGATAGCTTGGCTGAATCCGACGAAGTGATCTTAGAGACTTTATTAGCAAATTCCATCATTTCTAACCTAAAAAGTTTGGGCGCCCTTTCTCTCCAGGGGTGCCCAACTTGACCAGACTTAGCCATTTTAGCATTTCTTCATCAACTCTCTTCTACAGACGATCTCGTCAAATCCAGGGACCTGGAGCTCGGATTGGCTGATGACTGGGCTTGTTGCGGAGCTGAAAAGAAATTAAGAGGGGTCTTTTGGAGACACTTCTGTCAAAAAGTTGAATTTATGCCTTCAAAAGCTTGGGCGCCCTTGGCAAGCCGGGGTGCCCAACTTCACCAGAGTTAGCCAATTTCTCTGTGTTTTCACCTTTGCTTTTGAATTTTGATTTTTTACTCTTGTTAAACCCTCTATTTAGTCTTCTGTATCTAACGACTGCCAATTCCGATTGACGTGCTGATGATCTCATAGGAAAGCTTGATCAAATCTGACGAAGTTACATTAGAGCTTTACTGGCAAATTCATCTGTTTGGACACTCAAAAACTTGGGCGCCTTTCTCCTTCAGGGGTGCCCATTTGCTCCAGACTTAGAAAATTTTCATTAGATTTTATCTTCAGATTCAAACCTTCATTCTGTACCTTCAACTCGGATCTAGATTTGCCGGAGAATGACAAGTCGGATGCTCTGAAGAAGACACCCGTTGTGAAGCTGCTTGAATTATGGAGAGATTGAGCATATTTGCAAATCCCTATAGCTGAGTTAGGCCCCTCAAAAAGCTGGGCACCCCTAGGCACCAGGGGCACCAAAAACTTCCAGACTTAGAAAATTTTCCGCTACTTTCATGATTTTCACTTCATCTTCTGGTTGAAAACCCTCTGTTTGACCTCGAATCCTGGACGACTGGATGATCCGATGACTGCACTGCCAGATTCGCTACGGAGCTGGGAGAATTCTGAACAACTTTGCTTAGAAGCTCGAACCATAATTTCATCGTTTGATGCCCTAAAAAGATGGGCGCCTATTTCCTCTTGGGGCACCCATGTCAAGCAGTGTTAGTCAATTTTAAGCAGAATTCACCTTCCTTCTTCATTCAACACGCATGTTCATCATTTGATATTTTGTTCAATGCTTGATCATTGAATTTGACGCTTGGCAGCTTACTGACCTCCATTTATGACTTCAGAGCTCCTGATATGCTTTTGAAAAGCAGAATAGACCCACTAGGGCAAAACTGACCTATTTGAGATTTTGACTGCACTAGCCTGATATGGAAGTATTTTGAGCCAATCAAAATCAGTTTGGACCTTGGCAGACAAACTTTCTATTTTTAGAAAATTTTGCCAATATCCGTTTCGAAAGAAACTCAGAAAAACCTAGAAAAAGTTACTATTTTTAGAATTTTTTTAAAAATAGCAGTTTTCCTAAAATTTAGGGATGAAAAACTGAGATCTGGGTTTTGTAGATTAGGTCGCTCTGAGCAGACCCAGATCATCATATTTTGGAAATTTCATGTTGTAATCCCTCATGCAAGACATGCACACCAAAATTTTGACCTTTTTGACAGATTTAACAAGACTTTTACTCATTTCTTCAAAATGTATAAGTGTAACAAAAATTTTAATTTTGGGGTACAACATAACCCACCTCTCTATGTCATGAGAGACATGGCCAAACCTTGTGTATGCGAGCTGTAAGTAAACTGATAAACACACCTCATTATGCAATCGAGGTGAAATTCACTTGTTTGAGTCAATGGAATCCCAGAGTAGTGTTGTACCCCAAATAATTTTTTTTGGCATTCTGTGTAAATTGTGCTAAATCTTGTTAAAATGCCATGTAAAGTCTGTTTTAGGTCAAACCAATCATAGAATCTTGGTGGGTTTTTGTCAAGGAACACACGTGCAAAATTTTGAAAATTTGAAAATTAGGGTTTTTCGCCCCTATTTTCAGGGAAACCCCCGAAAATAGGACCTTCCCAGAAATGATTGAAAATGATTTTGATAGGATTAAAAGGCTTCACGATCACATCGGTCAAGTCGAGAATCATCAAAGATAAGTTTTACTCGGTGGGTCTATTTCTATTTTTCAGGAACAAAGTTAGAACCTCCGCAGCCATTAATGGCAGATTGGCCAGTACCAGGTGCTGAAAGCTAAGCTTCAAAAGCTTCAACGACACAACCATGGCGGAAAAGGTCAAAAATGATGCTGTTTGATGAAGGGGATTTTCAAAAATGAAAAATGCTGAAAATTGACTAAGTCTGGGATTTTCAAAAATGAAAAATGCTGAAAATTGACTAAGTCTGGAGAATGCACGCCTTGCTGCCAAGAGGAGGCTATGCAGTCAAATGCCTTAGTCATTTTCCCAAACATCCATACACGATGAACGTGAGACATGAAGAAATGGTGATCTTCGACGGAGGAGTTTTCCTGAAATTAAAAAGCTCGAAATTTGACTAACTCTGGAAACGTTACGAAGGAGAAACAAGTTCACATGTTGAAAAGAGCCTTTTTCAAGCAGGGGCGCCCAAGATCTTTGAGGGTCAAATGCAGTCAGTAAGATCATCCAAAGCAGTCATTCTCGACGTTTGATTGCTGGCTCAACAGTGAAACAAACATCCAGATCATCCGATGAATAGATCACAAGCAGCTGCTGACGAAGCAAAAAGAGGCAGTTGAGGAAATATCAAGAAACCACAGTTGACGACAAAGTTCTAAGGAAAAAGAGGCTTTCCAAAAGAAAGGCGCCCTTCTTTCTTGACCTCCAGATGCTGATAAATGACAAAAGGCTTCCCAGGATATCTTTCTCAGCCCAAGTAGATCTCGGAAACGCAACTGCAAGCATCAACACCTGACAGAGCAGTCAACGGATAATCTGGATCAAAGTAGGCAACTTGTCGGATGGAAATAATCAGGCTAAAAGGCAAAAGCGCCCTTTTCAAGGAGAAACCCTTGGTCAAAGGAACCTAAGCTGAAATCCGAGGTTTTACGAAACCCGGTCATTTTAGCGAAGCGGTTGCGATTACTGATGAGACATCAAAGCGAAATCGCTCACGACTCTCGAATCGAAATCCCGGATCAAGGAGCCCGCGAGAGGTCATTTCAAAAGTGAAGAGCGAGGTGAAAATCGCACAAGGCATAAAAGCAAAAGCCTTTCTTGAGAAAGCCCATTCTTTAGAGCCTAAACTCGGCTTTTTATCATGGATCTCGAGGCACTTCTTTTCCGGTTTGGATCCGACTCCGCTGATGAATGTGAAGTGGCGTCTCGGGATCAGCGGACAAGCTAGATTCGGGATCAAAGAAATTTTGTTGGGGAAAAAAAAATAATAAAAAACTTGCAAAAATCAAAAGGGACGCCTTGAAGAAGTCAAAAGTCAAGTTGTTGACTAAAGTCAAGATATTTTGAGCAAAACTTGGCTAAAACACTCCACGATAAGTGGAAATCACCTTTTTGAACTTTAGATCAAGCCAAAATCACTTTTGATCGTGAGTTAGGTCCCCAAACTTGTGGATCTAAGGCTTGAGTCTATGTAATCAAGGTATAAGCATCCCACTTCATTATTTCATTGCAGGTTGATGATCAAGAACAGCCATGAGCTCTCAAGGACGCCATTTACAGATCTGGCCAAGGTTTTCATCCGTTCTTCAATATTTCTTGCAGATCTGAAGCAGAAGAGGATTGCTAATCTGAGGTTGGATTCAGAGACAGATTTTCTCAGGCAGTCAGATAAAAACTTCCAATCCATCTTCTGTCTACTTCCTCTCTCCGTGTCTTAGGTTTTCTTGCATGTCACACAAAGCAGCAGGCTATATCAGATCTGATCAACTGGGTAGATTCAACGTAATTTTCTAGTGAAACCCATCTCGTCAGATTTTCCAGAATCACCAAACTTGCTGCCCCTATTTTTGGGGGTTTTTCCGAAAAAGTTTCAGAATCAAAATTCTGAGGAACTGGGTTTGTTCAGCATTGAAGCACGAACAAAACCCATGTGCCAGATTTTTTCCGGAAAAATACTTCTCGGCAGGGCGCTATTTTCAGGGGTTTTTCAGAAGTTGTCTGAACACGTCCATGTTTACAGTCAACAAGCGAGTTCTTCTTCACAGAATGACAATTTGGCATCCTTGGGCTCCAATTGAGCAACCAGACCTTGCACCAGCAACTCTGCAACCAGATCTTACACACAATGCTGGAGAGCAAACGGACATCATCAGCAGTCTACGGATCTTTATCTTTGAAAAGAATACATGTCCCGCTCAATGGAGACCTGCAGCAATTACTCTGGACGAAGAAGAAAGAAAGACTGATCTTGCAGCAAAAAGACCAATATTACCACCTCCCGCGTGGCAGTAAGCACCTTGGCTTGCCAGATGCGAAGAGGTCATTCCAAGCATGGAGCCGCCAAAAGTTACCAAGAGCAACAACTTGCGCAAGAAGAGATGTTGTGTCATCAAAGCATTGACTATCCGAAAACGGAAGAAGTCAACATAGATCAAGGAGCTGTTGACCGGAAGTGACGATGAGGTGTCAGACACCTAGGAAGGACGTCCTACCCTCCAAGTGGCATTTATGATACTTGAGTTTGACTTGATGCCTCTTTCCAAGTCAACTCAAGAAGGCATTAAATGTAGTTGGAGTTAACTTGATGCTTCTTTCCAAGTTTAACTCCACTTTTCTTAAATCATGCATTGTCAGATCCCACTGATTAAGGATGTCTATTTGACTTCCATGATTTGTGGATCTTAGATCTCCACTAAATGTGGATGTCTATTTTGGAGGGATACTTTCATTAAAGTTTACCTTTAGTTTACTTTCAGTCAACTGAAGTAGTTTCCAATTGACTCTTTGTTGACTTTCAGTTAACTGAAGTAGTTTTCCAGTTAACTGCTTGTTCCCCCCTTTTAGGAATAAATATTGCTAATTGATTGGCAAGAACTCATTGTTAACTCAAGGAGATTTTGGGGTTGCCCACTCCTTTGAGTTCTATAAATAAGAGCCTTGGGCTCATTATTTGTGGAACCTTTACTTGCTATGCAAAATTGCTGCGCCATTGTTGCCAACAGCTTTGAAAGCGAATACTTGTTCACTCTTGGATGAGAGTTCGTTGGACGATTGTAATTGTGCATGATTTCGTGCCTTTGCTTTCCCAACTTTTGTAGTTCGTTGATGAAGCATTGAAGAAGGATATCAGAAGGCGCTTGCATTTTGATCATCTTGTTTGAGTTATGTCTACGTCTTGTGTTTAATAGCTTGTTGTCTCATTTCCCTCCTCGGATAGGAGTCCCTCCTCCTTGGATATTTGTTATTGACAGTTATCGTTTGATGTTGTATAATGTATTGACTTCCAAGCCATACTTCGGATAGGAGTCCCTCCTCCTTAGCAAGCTCGTTGGCCAAAGCATCGTGATTTTGTTGTTTCTAGTAAACTATTTCTTAAAGCTCATACCTCGGATAGGAGTCCCTCCTCCTTGGCAGATCTCAGATCTAGTTTACCGTGTAGAGTGTTTGCTTGTACCAACCTTATCCCGGTGTATACCCGAGAGTTCAGAGCCTCGGTCATATCCTCTGAAGACGGTGAATTCGAGTGATCCAACCATCCCATTCCCGCTCCTTTACCCTCATGCTCTGTTCATCTTGAAGGTATTGGATAGATAGAAGCTAGTTAGTCGTAGTTGAGATCTGCAGAAACCAGAGAAAAGCTTAGCTACGGCGCATTGTGTTTGTGCACCCTTGTGTCCTGCCGCTGAAGAATAAAAAAGATAGGAACTTTAGTTAACATTTCCCTTCCCTACGCATTGCTCCCAGCAGAGAGGGACTTCTCCTCTTTAAATAACGAAGAAGTGTTGCAAAACATTTGAAATAGCTGAACGTTTACAATCAGCACTCCAGAGGTGCTAATTTAAACGCCAACAAGTAGTCATGAAGATTCTCTAATTCACTACCATCATCAGAAGATGACTCATGACTCAGAACATGCTGGATAAAACTGACAACAGCACCATCAACTCCCTTTGCAACCTTGGTGGCAATGTTTCTATCTTAAAGCAATTTCAAGTACTTTGATCTGATGTCTTCAAGGCCACGCTTAATTTTTCTGCAAACTCAAGGCCTTAATTCCTTCCTGTGGACCTTCTCGTCCCTCTTCAAAATTAATTTTCCAAATGAGATATTCAATGAACTTATCTATTTTATCGAAGTGAACTAAGGTTTGCTCAACCTCATCCTCAATGACCTGCAACTATTTCTTCCATTCATGCCTCTCACTAGGCCAAAGGTCACGATCAACTGGATAAAATGGATTTTCTGATTTGCTTTCAGTAGAAAGAAATATACCATCAAGAATGCTATGTTCCTCATTGGATGATTCTCTACAATCCTCCTGAAAAGAAGACGAAACAACACTATGATCCAACGTGTAAATTTTAGGTGAACAGATTAAATGCACAGAAAATAATTCAAAATCAGACAAAATAACACAGCAGATACCCTGGGAAAACCCTCCTCTTGAGGGAGAAAAACCCAGCAACAAAGATCTCTCTTATATTTATAATATCAGTGGCAACATTTCACTTTACAATGAGGTCTAACACAAGACCAATATGCAGCACCTGGG
Source organism: Sequoia sempervirens (assembly GCA_007258455.2). Taxonomy (NCBI): domain Eukaryota; kingdom Viridiplantae; phylum Streptophyta; class Pinopsida; order Cupressales; family Cupressaceae; genus Sequoia; species Sequoia sempervirens. The sequence continues at coordinate 18,383 of VDFB02089433.1, forward strand.
AATATGCAATAACAGATAACAACCTGCCAATTCGTACCTGGCAATATCCGTAATTTACTGACAACAGATCTACAAAAATAGCACCTGACAATATTCGCAATTTCTAATGGTTCACAACTTGCTATAAGGAATTCGCATTGGCATGATACTTCGCACTGAATGATCTTCAATCTGTATGATCTCCACACTGTATAATGTTCGCACTGTGTAATGTATTCACACTTGCACTTGATACATTTAATTCGCACTTCAGTTCTCTTGATTAATTCGCACTTAGAAGAATAAATCGGACTTGCTCTAGACAGAATTCACACTTGACTATTTACCCTTGACAGTTTGCGCCTTGATGATAATTTGCACTTGACAGAATTCACTCTTGACAGAGATCTGATTTGACAGAGTTTGCAATCTCTTGTTCTTTGATGATTCGCAGTCTCCTAATAAGATGTTCGCACTTGAATGGAACTTAGCCCTTGATGATATTGAACTTATGTGAATAACCGAACTGATCTGAAAATGATTACAATGGACGAATCAATGCGAATATATACAAATGAATGGGAGAGACACATCCCTTCAAATCCTTCATGTCGGCCTCCATTAAAAAGCGTGACTCTAAGTGTTACGACCCAATTCTGCGTAAATTAAAAACTTTCCCATTTTCACTTTAAACATGTAAAAGTAACATATAACAAAGATATTACAATAAATTTCTTCCTTTCTTTATTGATAAACATGTACAAGTTACAATATGTTTCCTCATGAATTTCATTTTCATTGCAAATATAAATCAGAGTTAAATACAATTACATACATAGCTCATAAGCTTTTGCACAAATAGAAGTAAGAAGGTCTAGGAGTTCGTCCTTTCAAATCTTGGTACATCGGCCGCTCGCTGTGGAGGAGAAACATCACTCGGGCGCTTTTCCGCCAACCACGGACTTATAATGCGGTCCCCCGCATGATCATTTTGCAATGAACGGCCCTCCCTTCGAAGAAGAGATTGGTAGGGTATCCTTTAACGATTACCAATTGAGCATAGTGTTGTGTCCTACACAACTAGAACCTTGCTATTTCACAATCTCGATCTAGTACTCGGATCACAATGAACTGACAGTGTAGTCTCAACTATCTCACATCTAGGTGGATGTCGTACCTTTCACTACTTTGGCCAAAGTATTCTCATTTAGTACTTCGAATGAAGGTCATCTATCATAAACACTACTCAGGGCCGATTTGACTTAAGGCTTCCTTACTCTACGCATAGGTTTGTCCTTCAATGGGTGAATCCGTCATCCCAGACATCCTACAATCATACGAACCTACTAGAAATGAAAACAGTTTTCAAGTGTCTTGTATCAATTCTCCTAACTAGGAATTCTTTATCCTAGGAGTACTTAACTTGTCTCAGTTATCCTAATAACTTAAGCTAAAAGACTTCACTTGATTCTGCCATCATCTCGATCCTAGTAGATAATAAGTACATCTACGTATTCTCCGTATATAGAGATCATACACATCACGCAATACCCATTTAAAATGCAAGTAAATCCTTCCCTTTTACCTTTTCTATTATTTCTTCTTAATGCAAGATAAATAATCTAATCCTTTAAACTCTTAACCCAAATAATCCCTTTTTCACAATTTATCATAATCATTGAATCCCTTACACATTTTCTCCTTTAATGCATTGCTTTATTCATCGAATTGGTTCTTTCCTATTAAGCTAATTGAAAGCAATGAACACAAGACGCAAAATATAAACAACACTTTAACAAGGTTGTATAATAGGAAGACTCTTGCCTGAATTTAAAGCTCCAACACAGCTCTCCCCGAGTCTTCTTCAGCAACTTCCAGATTTCCAAATTAAATGGCTATTAAGGAGAACTTTCAAAACAATCCTCACAATTTTCACTCCTCTAATTAAAGATTAATACGTCAATGGCTTCACTCCACTCAAATCTTAAAAAGAAGACTTAACACTGTAATCAAACTGGTAAAAGCTCACTGAACTCAGCATACAGGAAATGCAGCAAATAGAGAATACACAGCAACTTAAATGAATTGAAATGGGAGCTCTCAAAATGTTGTGAAACTCGTTTTTAGCAAGAGTGCGTTGAGAAGAGTGAAAGGGTGTCATTATATAGGCCCGAAATGCAACTGTTTCCCTTTTTGAAGGCATGTAAATTGACAACAAGTGCCTAGAAACAGTCAAAAGGACATTTGGCGGATTCCTTAGCCCTAAGTCATCAATTTGCAGGTGATTCGACCTCCTTAGAGCCAGCAAAAGAAGAATAAGTCAATTTATATGGCGGATTTTGACAGCACAAGGCGTTTTCCAGAATTTAGGTAAATTTGAAATAAATGTTTTTGACAAATTCGCTCCAGATGATATGTCGAACCTGCATCAATCCACGTTGCATTTTCTTTGCCAGAGGAACCGCGTTTGATTTATTCTTCTCTGCCCATGCGCTTCAAGCGCGAATTTCACCAGGTGCGCAATTTCATTTTTCACGCCATTTCCATTTTCATGGAATGACTCTTTCAAAAATGTATTTTCTTTTCAAATGTTTTTGC